>JARQZJ010000012.1:397500-625000 GCA_030704895.1 Henosepilachna vigintioctopunctata
AGTGGAGTTAGAATTAAATCGTCTTTTAAAGTTGGGGGTGATTGAACCAGTAAATTATTCTCCCTGGGGAACTCAATTGTTCCTGTATTAAAAAAGACAACTCCATACGAATTTGTGGAGACTTTAAAGTTACATTAAATCCAAATATTGAAATTGATCAATATCCATTACCCCGCATCAATGAACTTTTCGTTAAATTACAAGGAGGGGTACAGTTTAGTAAACTTGATTTATCTAGCGCATATCAGCAAATACTACTCGATAAAGATTCTAAAAAACTAACAACAATATCTACGCATAAAGGGTTATTCCAATATACTCGAGCCCCATTTGGAATAGCTAGTATTCCAGCAAAATTTCAAAAAATAATGGATTCCCTTTTACAAGGTCTAGACGGAGTGATTGTTTTTTTAGATGACATTCTAATAACGGGTAAAGATAAAAGTGAACACCTCATTCATTTAGAGCAGGTGTTAAATATTTTACAGAATACAGGTTTAAAAATTTCTAAAGACAAGTGTAGTTTTTTTTGTGACGAAATTTGTTATTTAGGTTTTGTAATAAACAAATTTGGATTGCATCCATCCGAAAATAAAATTGAGGCTATCGCCAAAGCACCAATACCACAGAATACTACTCAGTTGAAAGCATTTCTTGGATTGATTAATTATTATGGACAATTCGTTTCTAAATTGTCCACAATCTTGTCTCCGTTGTATGAACTATTAAAATCGGAAACGGTTTGGAAATGGACAGATAACTGTCAAGAATCTTTCAATAAAATAAAAAGTTTATTATCGTCAGCTCCGATTTTAGTTCATTATGATTCATCATTACCGGTAAAATTATTTACAGATGCGTCCGATTATGGAGTCGGAGGGGTAATATCTCACGTAATGTCAAATGGTAATGAAAGGCCCATTGCTTTTGCCTCGCGAACTTTGTCGGACTCAGAAAAGCGGATGAGTCAAATTGAAAAAGAAGGTTTAGCTATAATTTTTTGTTTATCTAAATTTAATCAATATCTTTATGGAAGAAAATTCACATTATTAATAGATAACAAAGCTCTCACAACAATTTTTCATCCAGCAAAACATATACCACAATATTCAGCCAATAGATTGAGAAGATGGGCAGTTATACTCTCAAATTACGAATATGATATTCAGTATGTAAAATCGAGAGATAACTGCGCAGATTGTTTGTCTAGGTTGCCTTTAGAATATTCGGAAGAAAATATAGAGAATTTTGACGTGAATTTTATCAATTATTTTTCAAATAATAGCAATTTTCCAATAAACTTCGAAATTATAAGAGAAGCCACACTAAAGGATGATGTATTAACGGAGGTTAAACAATTTTTAAATAAAAAATGGCCCTATAAAATTTCTGAAATTTTGAGGCCATATTGGCGAATTAAAAATGAACTTAGTGTTGAAAACGATTGTTTGATATGGAATAATCGTTTAGTTATTCCAGCTAAATTGAGAAATGAGATTTTAAGAGAGTTGCATAAATCGCACATGGGTATAGTAAAGAGTAAAAGTATGGCAAGATCCTACTTTTGGTGGCCCGGTCTTGATAAAAATATTGAGAATTTGTGCACATCATGTACAAATTGTTTAATGAATAAAAAGAATCCGGAAAAAGCTTTGTTGAGACCTTGGCCTATTCCAAACGGAAACTGGGATAGGTTACATTTAGATTTTATGGGACCGTTCATGAATAAGTATTTCTTAATTGTTATAGATGCTTATTCAAAATGGTTAGAAATTTTTCCTTTGAATTCAATTACCTCGAAAATAACAATAGAGATGTTGAGATCTCTTTTGGCAAGATTTGGTTTACCGAGACAGGTAGTAACAGATAACGGTGCAACTTTCACAAGTACAGAGTTCCAACAATTTTTATCAAAAAATAACATTAAGCATATCACCTCTCCACCTTTTCATCCATCGTCTAATGGAGCAGCCGAAAACTCGGTAAAAACAGTGAAAAATGCTTTAAAGAATGCTATATCAAATGCAAAATTTGCTAATTTAAATTTGGTTTTGAATAATTTCCTTTTTGATTATAGAACTACTCCTCATTCTACTTTAGAAATGAGCCCTGCAGAAGTAATGTTTCAAAGAAAATTGCGTACTAGGTTTGATTGTTTATTACCTTCATCTTTAGATAAAAATAATTTTTCTGATAAACTGAGAAAACACATCCTAACAAAACAAAACAAACAAAAATGGTATTATAAAGGAACTAGAAATTTAGACTTAGTGGTCGGTGAGTCAGTGACAGTCCGGGATTACAGAACATCAAATAAATCAAAGTGGATTAAGGGTATAATTGAGAGAAAAATTGGTAGAAATATATATTCAGTGAAAATTCCTGAATTGAACAATATAATTTGGAAGCGTCATTTGAATCAAATTAAAAAATTTCATTTTAATCATTCTGTAATCCCTGACAAAGTTTTAGAAAATGAAATCACTGACGTCATTGACAACAATGCTGTTACGTCCATACCAATTGGCGAAACAAATAATTGGCGTCCAAAAAGGACAGTTAAACCAATTGAAAGACTAGGATATAAGTAGGTAGAAATTTTGAATTCTTTGAGAATTTATAATTGATTTGTTGTTTTTGTTAGGTTAAGTTAGAGTATTTTATTTTAATTTTTAATTAAAACTAATTTTTCAACTTTTTTTTTGAAGGGTAAAAATGTGATGTATGATATTGTACTGAAGAACAGGTGTGTAATAAACGCAGATGGCAGTATGATTAATATAGTGTTAGAGTAAGGTTGTTGTTTTATTAAGGAATATAGATACATTACACTGCATGTTCAGAATATTTTTATTGTCTTCACCACATAAACAGCAACAAATCTTAATGATATCCGGCATAACCGGATATATATATATATATATATATATATATATATATATATATATATATATATATATATATATATATATATATATATATAAATGTAATTGTATGGGTTATAGGCAAATGAAAGGCCACTATGAATAGGTTTTATTCAATTTGGATGCCTGGTCTATATTTCGATTGTGATTACAATCTTCATCAGGACTCTGAAAAACATTTACATACAATTATACTTGTAAAAATTATGTTTGACAACTTACGGCAAACTAAGAATAAAAAGGTATGGCCAACAACCATCCAACAGGAATATGTTATTTAAAAAATAATCTATATATATAAAAGAAAGTCGTGTTAGTTACACCACTTATAACTCAAGAACGGCTGTACCGATATGGCTGAAAATTGGTGGGGAGGTAGCTTAGAGCCAGGAGACGGACATAGGATACTTTTTGTCCCGTTCGGCAGCGTTCCCGTGTAACTTGACAAGAAACGTCAGTCACTATGAAAGGTTGTATGAGTTGGTTGAAATCATACTTTTTCAGCACAAAATAGTAAGCATCACTGGTTCTGTGGTAGAATGTTCTACTGTCACGCGGGAGGCTCGGGTTCGGTCCCGGCTGATCCAAGCTTAGCTTTTTTTTACTTCAATGACAAAAGTTTTCACTAATTTCATTCGATACACATATATTGAACATAATTATAAAGCAATCGAATATTCAATTCATATAAAAAACAATTACTGTGTTCAAAACAAAACACATTATATTCTTTCAAAATATTTTCAATTAATTGTTAAATTTAGGTCAATGACACTTCTGAGGCTGTTCTTTGAAAATTTTCGCAAATTTTGTTATTAATATTTCTATATATAAAAGAAAGTCGTGTTAGTTACACATTTATAATTCGAGAACAGCTGAACTGATTTGGCTGAAAATTGGTCGGAGGGCAGCTTAGAACCAGGAGAAGGACATAGGATACTTTTTGTCACGTTCCCGTGGGACGTGACGTAATACGTGGTATAAGAAAACTGATATACCATAGCAAGGATAATTATGTCGGAAGGCATTTTACATCAAATTCGTGTCAGTAAAAGAAATCCCGACCTTCAGATGAATGAGTAGATACATAATCAGGCTTTGATATTGATCGAAGACATGTGTTACTTCATGTTCGGTAATTTATTAGTCAGTTTAGGAATGAAAGCGACAAATCGTGAAATGAATTACGCATTTAATCAAGAATTTGAACGGGAACTTTTTCGTTGACTCGAATATGATCACCAGGAATTAGATTTAATAGTTCAAACGAAAGTATGTTTAAAATATGTTTTAAAAGTATGTTGAATCACCAACATGAGGATGATACAATGATGAACGCAATTGATGATGGAAATGGTGGTTTATATTTCCTGGATGCTCCTGGTGGAACTGGTAAGACATTCCTCATGTCAGTAGTTTCAGCCACTGTTAGTGCGAGATCCAACATTGAGGTTGCAGTTTGCTTCTTCTGGAATAGCAGCCACATTACATTGTTAGAAGGATGGCGTACGGATGACTCATTCAGCATTAAAATATCCGTTAAATCTTCAAACTATTGAAGAACTAACATGTAATATTGCAAAACACTCCGCAATTGCCAAAGTTTTATTAGAATCAAAAATCAGCATCTGGGACGAATGCCCAAAAAAATAAACGTGCATTGGAAGCACTTCACCGAACATTGGAAAATCTACGCAATCAATGAAGATGTTTTGGAGTTGCATTGCAGAACGATACATCTGCTGAAGATTTCTCTGAGAAATTACTGACTATCGGTAATGGTCGAGTACTTAGAATTTCTGTAACTTTGTCTCATCAAAAGACGAACTTATCAACAAAGTATTCCCAAGAATCATTACTAAACACAAAAATAAGGAATGGTTGAGAGAGCGAGCAATTTTTAAACTCCTTGGATGTGCCGGGATTACCACCCCACAATTTACGACTAAAGGTTGGCTACGTAGTAATCATGCTTCGAAACATAAACCAACCAAAACTGTGCAACGGAACGCGTTTGGTGATAAAGAAATTGATGAACAATGTGATTTACGCGACGATACTCAAAAGAAAATTCGAAGGTGAGGAAGTTCTCATTCCAAGGATCCCGACTGACATGCCGTTTGAGTTTAAACGACTTCAATTTCCGATCTGACTTGCATTCGCCATGACATTAAACAAATCACACGACCAATGATTAAAAGTTTGTGGTCTGAATCTAAAAAATCTATGTTTTCCCATGGTCAATTCGGAGTATATGTGGCATGTTCACGGATCGGAGGACCATTTGCGTTTTTTTTTCTTGCACCTGATAATAAAACGAAAAATGGCGTCTATCACAAGATGCTTCACTAAACAGTGGAATCCATGCACTAAAATACATGGCCAATCATTAAAATACGATACTTGCATTTTTAATTTACATTAATTATCCAAATAAACAATTGCCCTTGATAAAATCGAAAGTCTGCTCATTTATTGCCTCTTAGGTGGAACAAAGTTCGCCGGGTCAGCTAGTAATAATAATAAACAGTAAAATAAGCAGAATTTAAAACAATTGAAACAATAATCAGTAGAAATTGAAATTGTAGATATAAAAATGTTTTCGTATGATAACCAAAATTAACAATCGAATGAATTGACAAGAAGCACAGAGAACATTGACACCGAAAAACGAACACAGAGGTGAGAGAATAGAATACTGTAGTCACATATGTCATGTCTCACACGTAACAAATAAAAGTCTAACAAGGTTGGAAAATGTCTGCGAAGGTTACTTAAAATGATGTGAAAGTAAGTAACTGTAGATGCAGCTAAGTCTGGAAACGTCCGTCTTCTTATTAATGCTGTTAGGATCTATTGATGTGGACCATTTCCAGAAAGACCCTTTTGTGGTAATTAGCAGCCACATCCAGTATCTCCACACTATCAAAGTCAAAGCGATGTCCCTGTTGTGAGGAATGTAGTGCTAAGGCACATCTATCAGGGCGAAGTTTGACATCACTCTTGTGAAGAGTTATTCTTCTTTTGATGGTTTGGGAAGTTTGGCCTATATAGACTCCTTCACAATCAAAGCATGGAACACTGTAAATGCAGTCTGATGTTGACGAAGGTGGTATTCTATCTTTGAGTCTTGTGAAAATCATTTTGCCCGTGATGAAATTATATTTGGCAACTTTAAGGTCATCTATTTCACTGAAGATATGGCACAGTTTTGCTGTGAGTGAGGTGAAATAAGGTAAAGATCTGTATCTGGCTAATGTGTCTGTGTTAGGATCCATATTCAAGTCTGTTGAGGTGAGAGACGGTGGTCTGGTGACTGTATTACATAGATACTTTTTAACAAGTGTTCTCGGATAACCATTGTCAAGCAAGATTTTCAGAGTCCTGATGAAGATTGTAATCACAATCGAAATATAGACCAGGCATCCAAATTGAATAAAACCTATTCATAGTGGCCTTTCATTTGCCTATAACCCATACAATTACATTTAAATTACCAGGCAATACTCCTTCTGATTAATGGTATATATACAGTAATACCCCGGACTTACGCGATAGGTGGGACTGAGCGCTATCCGCGTAAGTCGAATTCGCGTAAGTCGGGGTACAATTTTGCATATAAAGACATACAAAGTATGTTTAATTGGGACTGGAGACTAAATAAAACAATAATTTAGGAAATAATTAGTATCTAATTCTAAATAATATGACATTACAATATACAAACTATATTAATAGAGTGTATAAACACAATCCGAAGTTATTTTGATGTAGAAGGTTTCATAAATTGTAACAAAGTCGTCTGACGAGTCAATGATTTTTTCTTCTCCCGTAATATCTCCTCGTAGCATCCTAGTAATTTTTTTATTCCATGTTTTGTAACAAAACTGCGCTCTTCATTGGAGTCTATGCTAAAAATTTGTTTAGCTTGAAAGCACACCGTGTTCTGATCAATAGGACAATTTTTCACACTTACTTGATTATCACACCATAATTTTAACAATGTTTCCATTTCAGCGATAATACCATGCCGTTTACGAATGATGCTTGAATTCAAAGACTGAGCATTTTTCACAGCTTCGAGAATTTTTTCTTTACTTATCGTAATTGATCTGACTGTCGATTCCGGAAGTTCATACTTCTTCGCTAAATCACAAATTTTTATTTTTGCATCGTAGTCTTTAATAATGTTAAGTTTACACTCCAAAGATAATGTTTTTCTCTTCTTGTTTAAAGCAAAAGAGTCGGTTCTACTTCGTTTGGATGCCATAGTACTTAGTAAATATCTCAGGTCGTCGCACAACGCACAAAAAAAACACAAAATCGTAACTTATGTGTACCTACGCGCCGATTCCGCACTACACGGATGTGCTTGTTGTAAACTGAACGAATAATAATGCGGGCGGGGGAGTCAGAAACAAACGCCGCCGCTTGACCTTGACTGCACGGCGTTCAAACAAAAAACGAATAGACGAGAAAATTAAATCGCGTAACTCCGAATTCGCGTAAGTCGAGGTAGCGTAAGTCGGGGTATTACTGTATATATATATATATATATATATATATATATATATATATATATATATATATATATATATATATATATATATATATATATTTGAGCTGATTCATCTATTTCACATTTTCTCAAATAATTCGTAGTTAAAATAAAAGTGAACTCGTCACATCACTCGTTTTTTTTTGTATATCTGAAAGTGAAAATTCATTCCTTGATGCTTTCGCGAATACATGTTTAAGTCGAATTTTCTCCTCAACATTTACAAATTTGTCGACACTAACATTATAATTAGAACAGCCTATATTTGCCAAATACTTTCTCTAATTTTTCAGTAGTGAATTTTCCAAGTAAGATATAAGATATCTCGAACGTTTTGAAAAATACTCTATTATATCAAAAAAATACCGAAGTACTGTTATCTTAATTTCTCTTGGAAGATGATATCAGTATCAGGAAAATGCCAGGCTCAAACAACTGAATATTTTCTTGGAGTCCAACTATCTCATAGTATACATTTCATCCATTGACTTTTCAAAAATCAATTTTTAGGGAAACTGAAAGTCGATACTAGTTGCCCACCCGCCCGCGGGGTCCTGTTATAATTTGATTTACAACCACGAATGCAACAAGTTTTCGTCATTTTAAGGGAATAGTAGAAACTCACTTTTTCCAAGCTTAAAAGTTACTGAATCATCTACGGAATACCTATCCATTACACTATATTACACCAAAAAATTATTTGTAAAAAATCCGCACTTGAAATACAGCAGAAATCGAGTCCAATTCGATTAAATCGGTACACACAAACACTTCGTTTTTATAATTTGAAGTTATGTTATCCACAAACTTCCATCATCGGCACCTATATTTCACTATAGGAAATTGATGAATAGAGGATTAGTACTGAAATCGCAAAATATTCAACTTCAAACTACGAAATTCTCAATTAACATAAAATTGATTTGTGAGGTTGTATTATTCCATAGCCCACAGCGACCCTGTTGCCAGATACTCATTTCGTGACCTGTTTGAAGTCGGTCGTGACTATTCGAATCCAAGCCTAGTTTGTAGCAACTCGACAAAATTTTATTTACAGGTATTATTTACAAAATTATGTCTTATGTTGTATAGAAAATCCTAAGATAACTTATTTTAAGTAAGTATTCCACTTATAGATTCTACTCATAGATTATACTTATACATATATCATTCAAATTACTACCTACTTACACATTCTAGTTACTACCTACTGGTTTTACAAGAAATGTTCATCAAGATTGACTACTGAAACACTAATTGTTGATAATACACCAATGCATGTATACAATGTTCGTCTTATAGTGATTGTATCTTTACTGTTTACTGAATTTTCTTCCTATTTTCATAATATAATTTTATTTACATTAAACTATGTGAAAAAAAAACCTGCGTTCGATAGTGCGTAGTAGTTCTATTTTTAGCACAATTTCAGAAGTACGGACATTTGTTAACGAAGTGTGGTATTTACTAATTATTATGTTATTATTATACACAGTTTCATTATCATGAACAGTTAGTAGGCATTCCTTCGTATTTATTGATAATTGAAAGTTCGTATGATTTCATGAGGAAATATCTTTTTTCAAAAACTTTCTGATGAAAAAAACTCAAAAATCTTCCTGAACACTGAAAATGGCGGGAAAATATTGCAAGCTTAAAAATGTCTATATTTAATAACCAGTTTCTTAATATAAACTTCAAACCTAGTAAATCGTCGTGTGCTATGCGTTTATGTTAATTGAAAATCATAATCTTTAAGGTCATCTAAATAAAAAAAAAAATTGGTATGTACTACTAATTTATTCAGTTCTATGACTAATCCTAAACTTGATCTACTTCATTAGGAACATGGCATTTTTCCACTGACCATTTTTTGCATAGTTTGAATTTTTGAAGAAGGTCTTTTCTGTATGAAAAATATCAATGTCAAATAGATTACGCGACTTCATTATTCAAAAAGAAGTTTTAAAAAATTTATATCCGCATGAATTCTGGAAATTTTCATATTTTTACAATTATAATTTTTCAGGTTTAGCAGAAGTGATATTTGATTTGAAATTATTATTATTTTTCAAAGAGTGGAGGTCAGAGATCTATATAGTTTTTATATTTTGGAGTTACAGGTCATCGCCGATTTCGAGCAGCTGTCAAAGAATACGGTTGTAATCGAAGCCACACACATCAGTCTGCCGAAAATGTAATTGGGTCACTGTACCGTTCAAGAAGAAGAGTAAAAGAGAAAAATATTTTTTCGGAAAGATGAATTAGCTAGATTTCTGTAATTAGAGTCGAAATTTGTCCAAGATAATTATGGATGACATTTTCAACGTTTATAATTAATTCGATCTGAATAATTTTAGAGGGTGTATAGGGAGTAAAAATAACACATGGAAAAATATTCGCCTCCACATTGAGACAAAATTGATTGCTTTGATTAAAAATGTGTATTAATTATTTCAGATGTTTTCTTCTGTTTCTCAAGAGGTACTGAATGTATTTTAATTCGGAAATCTCTAGTATGTATGAGTTAAAAAGCTACAAAAATTTAAATAGTTATAGTATGAGCATATCTAACGAGAAATTGAAATTTTAATCTACTAACTATTTCAATCATTGGAAATTAGTGAAATAACTGAATATCATGAAAAGCAACATATCGATTTGGAAAAAGCTGTTTTTGATATTGTTCAAAACGATTCGAAAACCAGCACGCGAAGTCATGCCAATACTATCCTTCATTTTACTATTTGGCGACGATTGAAGAAAAATAATCTCTATCTCTACCACTTACAGAAAGTTCAAATGCTACAAGCAGGAGATGAATTTCCGCGATTGGATTTCAGTAGGCGGATATCAGAAAATAATAGAATATTACACAGGTGTTTGTCTGCTGATGAAGCTTACTAGTTTGATGAAGCAGTTTACTAGGGACAGTAATAAAACACCAGAACTTGTCACATTTAAACTCTTTCAGGTCTGGCTTTTTTTCACGTTTATTAACTTGTGAAATGTATTTGGAACTTCTGCAAAATGTTCTACCTATTTTTCTGAATGATGAACTTGTTTCTGTTGGCGACATGTATTCTAAACATGATGGATCCGTCCAAATTTCAAGGTAAAAGGGATTTAAATGCAAACTTTTCAAATAATTGAATAAGCAGAGTAGGGGCTATTAACTGACCCATAAGGGCATATATACAAGGAAAGAAGTTACACAGCAAATCAAGAACGCATGTACAGAATTGAGAAATGACTAGGATATGTTTCAAAGATTTATTAAAAATCCAACTAAAAAGTGCAGAAAAATTTCGAGCCAAATAGTGGCTACACTTTGAGCAACTGATTTAATTTGCATTTCTGTACGGTCCTTTATTTTGAAAAAAAATTTGTTTATTTTCAATTTTTTTTACATATTACCAATGTTAATTTTGAACTGAAGTTTTCGATATGTAAAACATATATACAAATTTGTTATTCCTTAGAGAAGAATCTTGTAGAAATAAAGTTTTCTATACATTGCCAATTTAAATCATTTGATGTACATCACGAAATACTTACTTCTACTGAAAAAGATTAACGAAATACGTCATGTAGAGTTTACTCTATTTAAAACGATAAATGCATCTTAAATGAAGTTTCATATGCCTTTTAAAATTTAAATGTCTTTAATTTGAGTTCTAGTTTTACTGATACAGTGTTACAAAGTTTCTGATTCTTAAATGAAATATTCTTTTATGCATTTATATTTTTCTTTATTATTTCATTATTTGTTGAAGCTCTAAAGTAATAAGCAAATTTAATTTTCATAATTTCATTACGTTCAGCATGTTTTTTGTTAGCAATTGGCCTTGACGATGGGCCTGTCGACTAATTTCACTTTGAAGTTGTGGTGCAAAAATCTAGGAACGATGAAGTAGTTGATGAGTTTAGCAAAAAATTGCATCTTATAATTATTTGCATCACATTTTAATGAGAAAACATTTTTCCATAAACATTGATAAATACAAAAATTGGATGCAGAATACAAAAAGCATTTGTATCGACATAATTTTTTTGCTCTACCCAAATCTGCCAACGAATTGAAAAAATTTTTATACACGGAATGTTATTTTGAAGCGAATTACTTTCATTACGTTTTTCGAGTCGTACCTGAATTTTCATTCTCTCGGTAGCCTTTTAATCTTGAAAATATATGCTCTGAATATGAAAGATAAGTTGAATTATGATAGAGGAGAAAAAATGACCATTTATATCAGTATAAAAATCTCATTTATATCAGTATCTCAGTTATAAAGAATGATAGACTCATATAAATATAGGTTTTTTATAACCACCTAGGTGTCCCCTCTCTTAGTTCGCGTATGACTTTCCCAATGAAACACCTTGCATATATGGTCAAACGAAACAAAATTTTAGCTTTATGAAAAATGATACCGAGAGCGAAAATAAAGCAAAGAAATTATTTCAGTAGGATACTAGAATAAAAGACAGAATGTTCTACCAAACAGCATTGAATGTATCGGGTTAACAAAGAAGTTCTAGGTATTAGCTAAATTGGTGGTAGGTATCTGTAGATTTTATCAGACTAATCATTTTATCATTGTTCATACGCAATGACAGGAAGATATACTTATTAATGTATTAACACACTCATCAATAATTTTAAATTATTATCTCAAAGAAATTGCTATCATATCAAAAATAAAAAGGGAGAAAATACAACTTAAATAACTATATTCTGCAGCTGAACGCTTTTCCAATTTTATAGGAGAAGAACGTGCATCTTTTCTTGCTATAATTTGAATGTCACTACAATTAAAATTACATAGCAAACAGTTTTTAAATTTTTTTTCAATAATTTCAATGTTAGAGAATATAACCAATCGCTCATATTCTGAAAAAGAATGAAAATAGTAAGAACAGAGAATTTTGTTATTGAATAGATATAACGCCATATTTGTTATGAATTTTGTTATGTGTATAAAATTTACGATACAGAAATATTTCAATTATTCATTGATTATTAATGTTTTACTCAATCACTCACATATTTCGTGTTGTCCAGGTCTGGTGGAAAATTCAATCAAGTAAAGTGGCAATCCGTTGACAGATGTTTCGCTTAAAGTATAGATCCTGGTGATATTCGGACATTTCGTATTAACATCTTCGAAAACTTGAACCATGTCATTGTTGTCATGGTGTCTGAATTCAAATTGCAGCGATGGGAAAATAATAAACGAAAGCAGTAACAGAACGTTAAACCACATTAGGCTCTGAAGGTATAGCGAGAAACAATACTGACTACGGTGAGCAAGGTTCTGCTGGGCTTTTGTGTGTGTGAGCGTCGTGAATGAGATTACACGCCGGCGCTTGACGTCCCATGTACACGGTATGGATTTTCATATCAGTTTGGATGGAAAACCTTAATTAAATCGTGGGATGAGTTTTCTATCATAAAGAACAATAAAACTGACAAATGTTACAGAGAATGACATTTGCACCGTCATTTTCTATTGACATAATATTTTACTACAAATGATATTCCATATTATTTTCTCGTGAATATTTTCGAAGATACTGAAGGCCGTGTTTTACTATTTATGCTTCACATATAGCTGGAAAAATGAATCTATGTGTCCTAATAATAATAATAATAATATTTATTTAAGCTTCTCGTATTACAATGATATAGGTGAAACGATAGTATTCTAAGTTTGAATAATATCTTGTCAATTTTGTTGCCTAAATTGAAATAATACATTTTTTCACACAGAACGTAGCCTGTGGTGAGTAAATCAAATGGATACTTGGGTAACTACTAATCAATCGAAATATCAAACATTCCGTATATTGGCCCGTTTAATTTATCGTGATTAAATTGTCAATTCTATATATAATCAAACCGCAAGTCCGTAATTTCGTAGACACGGAGGTATTTCTTATCTGTTAGTGAAATATTATGTTAAATTAAAATTTTAAATATTAAATTAAATTAAACTCTTGGCTTAATGTTTCAAAATTATATTTAACAATATGAATTTGTCAACATGTTTCGAGCGTAAGCTCATTTTCAAGACTAAAATACAGTAAGAAACGAACAACAAATTTATATCTATACAATGGATGTAAGGAGGGGGAATAATTGAAAATCTAAGTGTTCATTTACGATGTCTTCTTTTTTCTTCCAAGAACTGAATATTTCAATTGCCTCTAAAAGGTCTAAACGTTTCCCTTTATTACCTGTGTGTAAGCACTTGGATTTCTCAAAGTCTATAAAGTGGTTAGAGTTAATACAATGTTCTGAGAATCCAGTTTTATTAACATTGTACAAAATCGACCTTTTATGTTCGTCAACCCGAGCTTTTATTTTTCTACCTGTTTGGCCGATATAGAACGCAGGACATTCATTACAAAAAAATTTATAAATCCCGCTTTTGTCTTCAATATTTATCTTTTCTTTATTATTCACTAAAAGTGACTTAATATTTCCTTTGTTAGTACAAATTGTTCTAATCTCATTTTTCTTTAATCTTTCGCAAATTTTTTCACTGAGTTGAGGTTTGAAATTAATAAAATGATATTTTTGTTCGCTTTTTATAATTTGAGATGGATAAATTGAATTTAAAAGAATTTTCCGTTGCTTTTTTCTTATAAGATTATCTATTATGTTTCCATCATAACTGTTATTATTTGCTAGAAGTTTCAAAGTTTTCACGTCTTTGTTGAAATTTTCATCGAGCAGCGGCATGGACAAAAGTCTATGTATAAAATAATAAAAAGAGCTAAGTTTAATATTTACGCATTAAATTAAAATTTACACACTTGGCTTAAGTTTCACTACATATATTGAAAACTCTACATATGTTTCGAGTTAACCCATTAGCAAGAGTATACAATTGTACTCTACACTGTACAGTTACTGATGATGTAACATTGTATACTCTCGATAATGGGTTAACCACCCGAAACATATGTAGTATTTTTCATATATGTAGTGGAACTTAAGCCAAGTGTGATAATTTTAATTTTTTGAAATTATATGAGAAATCGTAGTCTGAAATTGCGTTGAAAATTCAAAATCTTTTTTTATTGAAAACTCAACTTCAAGCGGAACTAAATTTTTCGTTGTCATAATACAACACTTGACTATCACAATATTTGAAACCTCTCTAGTGTCAATATATATCAAGACAGAGAAAGTACCGTTTTGATGCTGCGAAAAAAGGTTATCTAAAAAGCTTTAATAGTTGATATAAAAATAGTTTGATGTAAAAACTTGAATCAAACTCTTGGTTAGTGTTTCTCAAATATATTGAATAATACAATAAAATCATAACGTTGAACCAACTTGTTTCGAGAGGTCAGCACATTATCAAGCCTAACCACAAAAACATAACATAGCAAATTTTTATCTATAAGATAGATGTGAGAAGCGGAGATAGTTGGAATTCTTTTTGTTCATTATATGAAATAAAAACACTGGGCTTGGTTTCACAAAATATATAATAAATACTTGACAATTATTTCGGGGTGTTGCCCCATTTTCAAAAGTTAAACTGAAAAAATAAGTTTGAAAATGGGGTAACACCCCGAAATAATTGTCAAGTATTTATTTTAATTTTGTAAAATCAAGCAAAGTGTTTTTATTCAATATATTATACAATGCTTTACCAACAGATCAGCAAACATTCAATAAACTTTCTATTTGTTCGTTGAAAATCGGTTCTTCTTTTTTCCAAGAGGTACTGATTTCTATGGCTTCTAAAAGGTCTGAACATTTCCCTTCATTACCGTCGTGCAAACATTTAGATTCACTGAAATCTATGAAATGATTAGAACTGATGTAGTGTTCTGAATAGCCCGTAATATTCTCATTGTGTAAAATCGACTTCATCTACTCGGGTTTGGATATTTCTGAACGTTAGTCCTTTTCTATTATTTACTGAAAATGACAATATTTTTTTATTCGTACAAATTGTTCTAATTTGTTTTTTCCCAACTTTTCACATATTTTGTTGCTAAGGTGTGGTATAAAATTAACAAAATATTATTTATGTTCCGATTTAATAGATGGTGTGAGATAAATTGTTTTAACGAAATAATTCTGAAGTTTTTCCCGTATATATAATAATTTAATAATAATAATAAATAAATTTATTGATAAACATTCTTTAAATTGTAGAATTATATTCATTTCCATTGATTCACTATATACAACTAAAAAGAATGCTCACAAAAGGACTGAATTCAGTTTTGAGTCTAATCTTCCATTCAGCCCTCGATCAAAAATATTGGTTCAAAAAAAAGTATTGGTTAAATTTTTATATACAATAATATACAGCGCTATTGGAAATGGAAAGAAAAAATGGAAATTGAAAAAAATTACCTCAGAAATATTAAACATTCCAGACAATTTCACATGGTGAAGAACATTTGTGTTGAAAAAAATATAAAAACATATGATACAAAAAATTGATTCTCTGAAATACTCTGCTACACTATAGTATGCCTTTGTTAAGAGCAGAGATTTAACTCTCGTCTTAAACAAATGAGCTTCCTTCTTCTCTTGCAGTGAATTGCCTGAATCAGGCGTGGGCTATCTTCATGACAATCTGGTTGTAGCGCTTTCTATCTTTAGCTGCGTGAAATAATTGTTTTACGCCAAGTCCGGTCCAATTTCTGATGTTTCGTAGCCATGATAATTTTTTGCGGCCTATCCATCTTCTGCCCTCAACTTTTCCCTGGATGATCAGGCGAGGAATGTGGTACTTGGGTCCACGTGTTATATGTCCGAAATAGGAAACCTTTCTTGTTGTGTGCAGGAGTTCTTGATCTAGCTGCCTGAGAACTTCTTCATTGCTAGTATGTGTCGTTCAAGAAATTTTGAGGATTCTCCTATAGCACCACATCTCGAATGCCTCTATTCAATTCATGGTGTCAGGTTTTAGGGTCCATGTCTCACAGCCGTACAGAAAAATGCTCCATATGTAACAGCGGAGTGTTCTGAGCAGTGTTTGAATTGAGAGATTTCTGTTAGTAAGGGTAGATTTCCATTTACTAAATGTCCTACGTGCCATTTCGATCCTCACTTTGATCTCTTCATCGCATGTTATCTCATTGTTTAGCCAAGTTGACAAATAACTAAAGTGTGATACCAACTCGATGTTGTGTCCGCTGATTGTGATCGGAATTGATTCTATGCTTATTTTACCTACCGCCATTCATTTTGTTTTTTATTTTTATATTAATACCCCATCTTCGTCCAATTTCATACACTCTATCCAGCAATATTTGCAAGTCATCCATAGATTCTGCGATAATAGCGGTACTCATCTGCGTACCTTATGTTGTTTATGATTTCGCCTCCTATCCTTGCTCCCTCTCTTCTGCCATCTAAAGCCTCGTGACATATGTTTTCTGGGTAGAGGTTGAATATCATGGGTGACAAAACACATCCCTGTCTCACACCGCGTCTTATTGGTATTTCATCTGTAAAGTTGTCCTCTAGCCTGACAACAGCAGGCTGATTGTAGTACACATCTATCAAAAGACGTATGTCGTGATAGTCTACGTTACATGATTCCAGACATTGAAAAAGTTTTGTGTGGTCGACTCGATCGAATACTTTTTCGAAGTCGAGAAAACACACATAGATGTTTTTTCGAATTTCGCAGCTCTTCTGCAGTAAAGTTCTTATGCAAAAAAGGGTTTCGCGTGTGCCCAGTCCGTTACGAAATCTAAATTGTTCTTTTCCAATGTCCCGATCACACATAGCATATATTTTATTGAGCAGTATCTTTAAGAGTATTTTTAAAATATGTCTCATCAAGCTAATCAATCGGAAGTGATTACCTATTTGCTACATCTACACCTATTTGCTTTGAAGTTTTTGGAGAAAATCGATTTCTGCCAGTCGCCAGGCATTTTTCCAGTTTGGTAAACTTGGTTAAAAAATGCCGTTAGAACAGATACGCCTTCGTCGTCCAGAAGTTTTACTAACTCAATAGGTATTTCGTCAGGTCCGGGAGTTTTTCTTGCTTTCGATTGCTGTATAGTCTTTTGGAGTTCGGATTTTAGGATACTCGGACCGTGTTCTGTCCTTTAGCTAGCGAACTCTCTGGTGCTTCGCGGTTTTCATCGTTGAACAGTTGTTGAATATATTGTTGCCATTCATTACGTCGATCTTCATGTGTTAGTAATGCTTTTCCCTCATCATTATATAGCAAATTTGTGCTTTTTCTTCTATATATGCCAGAGCATTCCTTTAGCTTTCTCTGTTAATTAAAAATTAAATTAGTGTATTAAAATAGCAATTAAAAAGTGTATTTTTGTGTATTCGGTTTGATTGTTGTTCTTATAATTTCGTCTTTCCTCCATGAGATTTAATATTTCTACTGTCATCCATTCCAAATGAGCTTTCAGTACTTTCAAATTCGGTGGTAAATGGTCGAAAATTTTAATACTCTGATAATAGAGAGAGTGCTCAAATTTAGCTGTTTTATGCATAGGAATAAGTAGTACATTCCTCTTCCTTGTTGAATTTTCGTTGATCAATATTGAATATCAACCGAAGTATTCGCTTCTGTGTAATAAACACAGTTTCTAGTTACGATGTTCTTAATTCTAGAGATTGCAAAAAATGAGTTACTCAATTTTTTACATAAGACCTCAATGTGTGATGTCCATCTCAAATTTCTGTCCACATATATTCCAAGAAACTGTGTTGATTGGGATGATGATATAGTGTTGTCCCCATATTTGACATTCAAGGTACTAATTCCATTGGCCTTCAGACAAAACTGAACACATACAGTTTTGTCAACGTTCACCATCAGATTGTTCATTTGACACCAACTTACAAACTCCCTCACAATGCATTCACATGCCTCCAGAAGTTCTTTAGGAGTCCTGCCAGAAAAGACCACCGATGAATCATCGGCATATAGTGTCACCAAAAACCGGGACAACTTCGCAGTCAGATCGTTTATAAACAATATGAATAGAAGAGGTCCGAGTACAGAGCCTTGCGGCACCCCAAGAGCAATGTCATGTCTCTGAGAATAACTCTCGCCTATTTTCACTACCATTGTTCTTTCTTCAAGATAACTGCGTAACCAATTCAGAAAAACACCTATAAAACCTAAATTGTAGCATTTATCAAGTATAAATTCAAAGGATAGTGAATCAAATGCCGAAGATAAATCGAAAAATAACCCCGCCACAAACAAGTGTTTATCTAAACACTCGTAGGCCGATTCAAAAAACTTAACTGCAGCTGATTGAGTTGAGTGGCCGCTTCTGAATTCATGTTGCGCGGAGTCAATTATTTCGAATTTATTGAGATAACTCATCATTCTGGCGAAAACAATTTTCTCTATTACCTTGGAAAAGACGCTCAAAATGGATATTGGGCGATAATTAGTAATTTCACTTACGGTTCCATTCTTAAATACTGGAATTCTATGGATTGCTTGAGGATATTGGGAAACTTTGCAGTAGTGATGGAAACATTGATGAGATATGCAAAGTGCTCGCCAATAATTCCACTAATTCCTTTCAAAACTTTGGCCGATATGGAATCAACACCGACGCTTTTTTCATTTTTTAAGGCTCTTATGGTATTGCCATATCGAGATGTTAATTTCGTACTAGCCATTTTGAAAAAATGTTCGGCGAAAACATCAGCTAACTGATTCGGATCGTCAAACACCTTCCCCTCAAAGTTTTGACGTCACATCACTTCGCCTACCCCCAATTTTTCCAGAAAGATCGTTAACAATATTCCAAACTGTTTTATTTCTGTTCGGTGAACCATCAATAGCCGAACTATAAAACGTATATTTCGTATTTTTAATAAGCACGTTGTGTTGATTTTTGGCATTTTTATAGTTTTGTAGAGTACATAACGACCGGGTATTTTCATGGAGTCGGTGAAGTTAAGATAGGTTACGTTCACTTTGAAATATCTCAGTTGTTACCCATCTTTTCCTTCGATCTGCAGAAAGTACTTTACGTATAGGACAGCATTGTTCAAAATGATATCGAATAACATCCATTAATGATTTTAAAATATGTATCACTATCAAAATTATAAAACAGATCAGAAAAATTGTATTCAGATAAAGAAAACAAGAAATTATTCATATTATCCTGACTAATATTTCTGAATGTGTAAGTTGTTTTTTTTTCTTTGCGTTCTTGTTTGAGAACAGTTTCAAATAGAATGCATTTGTGGTCACTGATATGGGGTTTAAAAACACCAACTTTGAAATTATCGCAATCAATATTTGTAATGATATAGTCTACTTTGGAGATACTGGTATGACCATTGATATTGGTGAATTCTCTAGTAGCATATTGTGACGCAATATTCAATCCAAAAGAATCTGATAGATCTCTGAACAATTTATAATATTTTCAGTCATTTTTTAAATAATCAATGTTAAAATCGCCACATAAAACAATATAATTTACCGTTTGGAAACAATGCTGTAATGCACAAAATAGTCGGTCGAAGAAAAGATTATAGTTACCCAAACATGGTAAGTCTGTCAAAAAATAAGTTTGTCAATTAAGATTTCTTGGAATCTGTTATTTCTCCTAATATTTTCACAGTATTTACATCTTCATTGGATTTTTCTTGAGCAAGAGGCATGGACGAAAATCTGTGTACAAACGAGTGAAAAGCACTAAAATTTATTTTCAACCGTTCACTGCTGTCGTAATAATATAACAGAAGCTAAAATGTCAATTATCTTGTAAATTTTCAAATGTAAAAAGTTCAAATCTCCCTTGGTAACAGTATCATGCCTGAGCCGATTTTGATAATTCATTTTTTGTTGAGATTGCTATTGTCAAGAGAAGGTTTTCAAGAAAGAAAAACTTCTTTCTTGAAAATATTAAAATACCTACTCAAGCACTATTTGAATTCTGTAAAGTAGCCTCAATATGAATTTTTCCGAAGTAATCTTATGACATTCGGCATGTCATTGACCGAATGCGTGCTGTCAGTAACACTAGGGGATGTAAAAAAGAGGATATCGTTCAAACAGATGCTTCAGTCGGAGTTATATTAATAAAATACATATGAAATAATTTATATTGAACTGTTGAAAATGGGACAACACCATGAAACAATTGTCAAACAATTAGTATAATTTTGAGCTGTTAAACCAAATGTTTTTTATTCAATATATCATGTGAGGAAATTGTAGATTTCTTAGCCTAGAATAGTCAAGCTTTTGATCAAAATAATGATCAGAAAATTAGTCAGCTTATTATAATGATTTTCAGGTGCCTGGTTATAAAAATTTCATTCTCTATCCATAGACACACACTTACCTATGTGTAAGCCAAAATACTCAATAAACTCCCTAGATGGTTTGTCTTGAGCCGCTTATGGACTCACATTTTTATTGAGAATTTGAGATCTTCAAAATTGAAGCATATTTTCAATGTTTCATCAACAGCAACAGTTGAATACATCAACAAACAGTGAGCTTGAAACATTATGTCAGTGAGCCCAGCAAATGAAAAATGAAAATGCTTCGAACACAGTTATGATTCATACTCGAATTCAAGAAAAATTGGAAAATTCTCCCTTCAATGTCGACAATATGTGGATAAACCAGTCTTCGTGCATAGTCGGGAGAATACCCGACTATGGTGCGGTAGGATTTGGGTAAGAGCACATGTGCACATGCCTTCACCGATATGAAGGTATGTGCATATGTGTTTGTCTATGATTTCAGTAGTTCGATGATTATATGATTATAATTGTTGGATAATGTTCATTGATTACAAGACCATTGGCCGTTCGAAACGGTCGTTAAATTGTAGGTCCGCTGAATTTAAAGAAATATATATGTGGATACGAGCAAACTATAATAAACTATAGTAAACAAACTATTATTAATAATAAGGCCTCATCAATTATTAATTTGAAAAAAGCAACCACTAGCTTTTTGGCCTTATTTTATTTTAAACTACTACTCAAATGTACACTCTCGAATCAGAACCTGTATTTTTTCTCCGTGTGCCGCAAGTTCAGTGTTTTTCCCAAATACTGAGTTTAAATATTGAGTTTAAGAACGAGTAACCAAGGTATTTCAGCCGCCAAAGCATTTATAGAGGTTAAACTTAGATGGCTGAAAGAAGAACAGAAGATCCTCTTCAAGAAACGAGACACCTATAACATATATCTCAAGGTAATTCATTCTGAACTATTGTATAGGTTACATAATATAGAATTTGACATTTTTGATTCCGAAACTAGATTAAGAGTGAATAAAATAATTCATAAAAAGTTCACCGTACAACAACGTAAGCTAAATTTTCTTGTAAGCAACAAACCGAAATTTGAAAAACAGACAAAACGAAACCTTTATTCTAAACATAAATTTTTTGAAAGGTTCACTAATTTATCCAATACTAATTTCGATATTAAAGAAGCTTATTTATTGCAAAAAGGTTTCAAACATAATTTACAATCAACTCGATCAACTAGTAATTTTGAACAATATCTGCCGATACTGAAACAGCCGTAAGAAATTTACCTGATAACTTATTAGTCAAACACCTAGCTACCAATATCATAAAAAATGAATATAACAACTACCACACCAAATCATCGGAAATGTCTATTGTAAAGTCAATCAAGCAAAAATTCCTCTCGAATGATATATTCACTAAAGCTGACAAAGGTAATACGGTTATAGCATTGAATAAGAGTGATTATTTACAAAAAACCTCAGATTTTCTTAACGCTGGTAACTAAAAGTTATTGAAGAATGGCCCAAACACTAAATTTCAGAAAAATATAAAACCTGCCGTCGGAAGTACGAATATTTTGATTCAGAATAAAGATATTTATAAACTCATTGTTTCGAATCCAATGATACCACAACTTTACTCTTCAATTGAATTACATAAACCAGGATATCCAATTAGACCAGTAGTTTCATTCACTACAGCTCCTTCAGAATTTCTATCTCATTTTTTAATTGAAATAATCGAAAATTATTGTCAATTTCAACCAAAATTTTCAATCAAAAATTCTTATGATTCAGTCAGTAAAATTGAAAATATCTATTTACCAGGTAATTCCAAATTGATGTCTTGGGATGTCGTTAACCTTTTTCCAAGTATTCCACCTAATGATCCTTGTACCCTAATACAAAAATTCCTTGATAATAATCTTGTAAATCCTTTTTTTTAATTATATAATTTAAACTATAATTAATAACTATAATTTAATTTATAGTAGCACTGAAGGATTAATTATGGGAAATCCACTTAGTCCCTTGTTGGCTCAAATATTCATGGATAATTTGGAAAAACTAATTCATTATCACCCCATTAGTAGTCAATTTATTTATTGGTAGGATATGTAAATGATATTATCTGTTGTTTCACTGGTACTCTTCGGCAACTCGGCAATTTTCAGACATTCATTAATTCGTTACACCCTAAAATTAATTTTTTAGTTCTCAAAATAATGAAAATGGATAACAAACATAGCTTTTCAATTTTCCATAAACCATCACATACAGATAGTATTATACATAATACTTCCATGAATCCATTTCAACACAAAATGGCAGCTTTCAATAGTTTGATACATCGATTAGTGAATATTTCTCTTTCTAGAACCAATTTCAACACCGAGAAAAATTTAATCAAGCAAATAGCCGTGAATAATAATTATAATCCTGGAATAATAGATAATATGATATTGAAGAAAAACTTCAAAAAGGCGATTGGTTTGGTTTATCCCCTAGTCAAAAACAATATCAACTATAACAGTCTTACATACATCGGTAAGTCCAGTGAAAAACTCAAATCTCTTTCTTTTTTATAACATCAACATTGCTTACCGTACTGGAAATAACTTGGGAAAACATATCAAAATTAACAAATCTAAGGTCAACAAAAATAGAAAATCAGGTGTATATAAAATTAACTGTGGTAGTTGTGATAAGTTTTATATTGGTAAAACGTTTAGAAGTTTTCAAATAAGAATTTCTGAACATAAACGTAGCCTTGATAATCAGAAGACAGATTCACATTATGCAAATCATTTGATTAATGAAAATCATATATTCAATTCCGCTTTTGAAATTTTGAATACCGCAAACAAGGAAATGAAGCTTAATTTGTTAGAATCACTTCAAATCAATGAATACAAATAATCTGGCAACCTGTTAAACAGCCAAATTGATCATACCTCAAGCCCCCTTCTCAATCTTTTCAAAATTACTTAGTTTACAGTATGAATTCATCCCTTCTATCTGTTATCTACCTGTTTTCTCTGTATTCATAATTTAAGTTTATATATTGTATATATTCGAGAAATGTCATTAGTCTGTATGTAGTATATATGTAAATCAGTTTAACAATTGTTTTATTATATTATTAAGAATTATAATTCATGAACGATTAACTCCTTCTTAGAAGCCTGTCAAATGAATTTATATGTATAAATGAAAATGAATCGCTGTAATGTACGCACATTATCTCCAAAGGACTCCATCTTATTGGAAAATAATTTTTTCCTCATATTTCTTGAAGGTCCAATAAGATTCGAAGATAAACATTTTTTGAAAATTGTACAGTAAATATTTGAAAACCTCAAAAATTGTGAAGTGAGTGAGACAAGAAGACCTTCAAAATTCCTAAGTATATTGACAAACATTGATTAACTTATGTTTCAGGCAGCAGGTGGTAATTTTTAGTATATTGAAAGTATGGATGAATTGACATGATTTCATATTCAATTAACTTTTTTACCAACATGAAACCGGTATTTTCAATGTGGTGATGGGTATTTAGAGGCTCATCGTCTTGTTAATCATTGTTATTGATAAGAAAATGCCACCAATGATGAGTCAAAATATTAAGAGCGTCACGTTGTCCTAAGATGGTGTGACGGCAAAAAAGTTTGATTGAAAATTTGGGGTTTCAATTGAGGAAGATATTCAGATATTTCTATGAACATTTTTCATAGAAATATTTCCTTGATATTACAGACTAATTGAATATAAACTTAAATTCAAACACTTGAACTTATGATTTACACTTTATCGACTACATAGCATGACGCGTTTCGACGTTACAAACGACTTCTTCAGTTGCTTACAGAATAATAACCTAGTCGTTTGCAGATGCAGATTTTTCAGATGCTTACAGAATAATAACCTTAAGTCGTTTGTAACCACGAAACGCGTCATGCTATGTAGTCGATAAAGTGTAAATCATAAGTTCAAGTGTTTGAATTTAAGTTTATATTCCATTATAATGGATTTACATCAAGTAAGCGCCAACACTATTAGATATTACAGATTTCAAGTTTTCTTATATAATAATTAACAAGCAGCCCGGTACATGCTTCGCTACGTATAAAGTGAAATATAATTTTTTTTATTGGAACATCAAATTCATCTATTGAAACAAAAAATATTTCATTAATTGATAACTATTTTAATACTTAATCCAAAACATTTAGAAAAACAATATTATCTGTTTTTCCATTTTGAGCATGAATAAACAAACGGCTGGGGGTACCAACTCTGGAACAGACAACATAAAGTTGCCAATGTGAAAAACATGATTCCTCGAAATTCACAACACAAACGTGAAGTGTTTGCCCATGGGCCTTGTTGATGGATATCGCAAATGATAAACGTACAGGATATTGTAATCGTTTGAATTCAACTGGCATATTAGTTGGAATCATAGAGATAAGCGGTATCAAATATACTTCTCCTTTTGATTTAGCAGTTAAGATCGTAGCTTCAATCAAATTTTGCAATAATTTTTCACTGCCTATCTGGTGCCATTAGTACTATTACACAGTTTTGGTGAATTAATATTTCTCAATAATCTAATCAAAGAACCAATTTTCAGGTTCAAGCAATGTGGTGTCATACGAGCCGGTTCCAATGAATTTAAAAATTGAATTTAATTAAAATATTGAAGTTATTTTCAGTACGGTAAGCAATGTGGATGTTATACTTAAAAAGAAGAGATTTGAGTTTTTCACTGGACTTACCGATGTATGTAAGACTGTTATAGTTGATATTGTTTTTGACTAGGGGATAAACCAAACCAATCGCCTTTTTGAAGTTTTTCTTCAATATCATATTATCTATTATTCCAGGATTATAATTATTATTCACGGCTATTTGCTTGATTAAATTTTTCTCGGTGTTGAAATTGGTTCTAGAAAGAGGAATATTCACTAATCGATGTATCAAACTATTAAAAGCTGCCATTTTGTGTTGAAATGGATGCATGGAAGTATTATGTATAATACTATCTGTATGTGATGGTTTATGGAAAATTGAGGAACTATGTTTGTTATCCAGTTTCATTATTTTGAGATCTAAAAAATTAATAGAGTTTTCTTTCTCAAGTTCCAAAGTGAATGTAATTTTAGGGTGTAACGAATTAATGAATGTCTGAAAAGTGTCGAGTTGCCGAAGAGTACCAGTGAAACAACAGATGATATCATCTACATATCTATACCAATAAATAAATTGACTACTAATGGGGTGACAATGAATAAGTTGTGATTTATATGTCATGACTACACCTGGCAGTTTCGCTCGAATTTGAAAATTGATGTAACTTGAAAATTTTATAACTGTTATAACTAACTGTTTTAATTTTAATTTTCTGTTTGTAATTTGCTATTTTCAATACTGATATTCATTTTGTAACTATAATTTTGTAATTTTTGATTTCTATCTGTAACTTCTATTTCATTGGTGAGTACTTCTAGCTATTTGTATAGATTGTAACTCAGAATTTCTGTTATTCTTAACAGAATTTTAAACTCCGTGAAATATATCAGCGATGTTGGACTCCGTCGAGGATTATAAAAAAGGGCGTCTTATCAATATTCTTTTTATGAGAATTTATATTTGTAATTATTAAATTATTACAATCAAATTGTCAAATCCTTCATTTGACAAAGGAGAGTCCTTGGGAGATTGGCCTTCACCCAACTGATAACTAGGTGAGACCTTTTTATGAGATATTATTGATTTATAAAAACAAAATTCATGCCTAGGTATATTTGTTTCATAATTTTCAATCAATGCTTTTTCATCGTCTTCATTAAGTCATTTAGTCATTTAAGTCAATTAATCGTCTTCATTAAATCAACTTTACCGATATGATAACCAATAAAAACTGCTATCAGAAGAAAGATTACCAAAAAACCAATTAATTAAACTAAATTGAATTTAAATTGAATTACCGAAACAACAGTAAAGGCTTGCCACCAAAAAACCTTTCGTATAATATTCTTTACATGCTTTAATTTTTAAAGGTCACACCTATCTTCTATGTTGCATCCTGTTCTGTCGCACGGACTTCAGACAATCTACTTTCTCTCAAAACTTTGAAGCATGGCAGTGATACTTTACGAAAGTTTTTGCTAACAAGCGTGTACTGTTATTTTGGTAATTAACAGTATTATGATAGCATTTTTTATTCGTTATCATATCGGTAAAGCTATCTAAAGTGATTTAATGAAGGTGAAGAAAACAAATTGATTAAAAATAATTGAATAAAACGTAGCCATGAACGCTTTTCGATAAGAAAGCTATGAAAGGTGTGTTTATAAATCAATAATATTTCATTAAAAATGGTGTCATCTGCTTATCAGATGGTTGAAGGTCGATGTCTCACGCGCTTTCCATTTATAAGGATAGTAAAATTTATGAAAGGCTATGTATGAAATTATTTTTGGTACTCATCATACGAGGCGTTTATGGTCACCGATAGTTTGTTTAGTCTAGGATTTAAAGGTCTTGACTTCGAGAAACTTCACAATACGAGAGGGGTGACTTGTAAAGAGGAAAATAAAAAATGAACATTCTACAGGGTATAGTTTTAAAGTAGTATGAAAACATAATGGGCTACTAAAGTTTTCAATTGGTACTGGGTGTGTTAATGGTACCAATAAGAAGACATGCGAAAAGGTTCCGAACGATGGTAAGTTCTAAGGGTCTGAATGAACTATTTATTTACTTCATAAGAAAAAGTAGTTTTGAATGTAATAGACATCCAAGGATGTCTGGCCAACGGACCTAAGAATTTAAGAACCGAACGGGTTCATAAGATCAATGGATCTTAGGCCGAAAGGCTGAGTTTCAGAACTGAATGAGTTCTCAAGACCGAAGGATCTTTGGCCGAAGGGCTAGGTTTCTAAGGATCTATCACTGTAATGAGGTATTGTTTTTTATTATTGTTATTTTTAGGCTTTATTTCAGGATGGCCGAATGTAAAGAATTATTTATGGTACCCATGATACGAGTCGTTTGTGGTCACCGACACTTCATTTAGTCTAGGATTTTAAGGGCCCTATTCGTGCACGTGAAGTATTTGAAGATATGACGATAGATTAATAGGAATATAAAGTTTTATATGTTTATAATATTTTACCCGACTGGGGAGTTCATAGTTCATATTCATGAGAGAAAGAAGTCAGCCTACTCTTGGGAGTTTTATACAAAAGTCATAAAAACATATTTAATTGTATGTTACGTAAATATAATATTTAAATGTAAAATTAACGTGTTTAATTAAATATATTTACTACAGTTAGGACAGCAGTTGTTAGAGTGAAACCAAAACAGCGATCTGCAGGCCCTCTCAGCCTCATAGAGTCGCCGCCACTGAGTGAAAGAAAATGAATCAGATAACTTGCATTTAGTATTCAATAAGGCAAACGACAGAGTATGTTGTATTTAGTATATGAAATGTACTATATGAAATATGAAAGACCTTTGAGATGTTTCTTTTCATTGAAATACATTTAATGAATATGTACTCTGTAAATGAAATAACGCCCAAAAAGTCAAGGAAATCAAGGTAGTTGGTAACCCACCGAACTGATTTTATCCTAGAAATACCCCTTGGAGGATCTCGACTCTTTGAATATTCACAATGTGGATTTTTTTGTATTCTCAGAGGTTGGTTTTATGGAAGTTAGGGAGATAATTGACAGCTTAGCCAATAAAAATAGCAGAGATATATTCGGATTTAACACAAAAGTACTGAAATCTATAAAAAATATTATAATTGTACCGTTAACAAACTTAGTGAATCTCTGTTTAAAGAAGAACATTTTTCCTAATATTTTAAAAAAAGCTATAGTCAAGTCGGTTTTCAAGAAGGGTGACAAATCTAAAACTGATAACTACAGACCTGTATCTTTATTGCCAATTGTATCCAAAATACTAGAAAAATGTATTGCATTGAGGATTGTTGAATTTTTTGAATCTAATAATCTGTTCTCCTATGATCAATTCGGTTTTCGGAGGGGTGGAGGCACTGTTTTGGGCATTTCAAATTTGGTTAACAGCATTATTGAAACCTTTCAAGACAAACAGTATAACACTTTTCTCTTTTGCGATTTAAGCAAAGCTTTTGACTGCGTTATTCACCACATCCTTATGAGTAAGCTCAGGTATTACAGATTTTCTGCAAACAGTATTAAGCTAATAAAGTCTTATCTTGATAATAGGTCTCAGGTGGTGGGTGTCGCCGGGGTGAGGTCGGCGGAAAGAGAAGTCCACATTGGAGTCCCACAGGGATCGATATTGGGCCCAATCTTGTTTCTTAGTTACATTATTGATTTACCTGCCAATAAAATCGGGTATACTCTTTTCGCCGATGATAGAACGGTGTACTCTGAAGATATCAATTTTACAGACTCGTGGAATAGATCTCTTGAAGCTCAGACCAGAGAAGAGCGCTGGTTTTGCTCGAACAAACTACTCCTGAACAAAGACAAAACAGAAAGAATGGTGTTTTCAATGAGAGATCTCTCAGCTACAGATCAGGAGGGGAAAACAGTGAAGTTTTTGGGTGTCCTTTTAGACCCCAAACTGCAGTGGGGTCCTCATATTAATAGCATAGCCATCAAGCTGAGCAAAAATTTATTTCTTTTGCGGAATCTGAATGCTTGTGTTTCAGTCAGTTCCGTTAGAACAGCTTATTTTGAACTGTTTCATTCCCAACTTTCCTATGCAATATTGGTTTGGGGTCACTCAGCTGAGTGTCATAGATTGTTTGGTATGCAGAGGAAGGCTATTAGGTTAATGAGTGGCATCTCATATAGAGAAGATTGTAGGCTGGCTTTCGTTGGACTTGGTATTTTGACATTGCCTTGTTTGTTCATCTTGGAGAATCTTCTATTCATTAAGAGGAATGTGGGACAGTTTCAGATCCATGGAGATATCCATGACTATGACACAAGATCACGTCTAAACTTATTACCTGCCTATTGGAGATTGAAAAGGTGTCAAGGTGGACCAAGTTATTGGGGCATAAAATTTTTAATGTGTTGCCAGGAGAGATAAGGGACTTATCACATAAAAATTTTAAACATAGAATCAAGAGAATTTTAATTGAGAATGCATTCTACTCTATGTCTCAGTTTTTGAAATTTAAATTTTGAAAGTTCTAATTTTATTGTACTGGTGTTGTGTATATTGAATTTTGATTTTGCTATTTTATTATTCGCGTTTATAAGCAAATTATATGTATTTAACATGAAATAAAGTATTGAGCATTGAGAAATATCTATAGTTTTTGAAATATACATTGTGATACTAAATGATAAACGGGAATTTATATTGTAAATATAAATAAATGTATATTCAATTAATTAAATAATGTTTTATTTGCGCAAAAAAGTATTTTTTCATGTATGTGTTCACTTTTTATGTATTTAATTTACTGGAGTATCTATTACAATTAATCTCAAGAAGTGTTGAACTACCAAATTCTACAGAAACTACTGAAAAAAAGCGGCCATTTGAAAATAATTGAATAAAAATGAATTATTAGATTATATTGTATATATTTTGCTGCTATTTTGAAAGTCATTGCGATATTTCTATTATTTGTGAAAATTGAATGTGCAGTTGTCCAAATTATTGCCAAAAACATGACAATGAAACAAATTGTCCATGTTTCCTGGAATTCATGACAATTTCAGGAGATTTTATATTCCTATATTGGCTGAATATAATGACAAGCTCAATGGACAAACAATCAATAAGTTGTGAGTTAAATTAAATTAGTGCTCTTTCTTCAAACAAATGGCTTTCTTCGCAGGCATCTAAGTAAAATCAACCTGGTGATTTTTATTGCAATGAGTAAGTGAATGTTTTCTTTCTTAAGGATTTAAATGATTTAAAAAAATGGAATACTTATTCTGAAATTGGGCTGATTTTGTTCGACAGATGATTTTAAATCGATTGATTTTCAACTTTGTGTAATATTTCACAGATAAACCTCATTTATATTTAAGAAAAACTTATTGAAGTTCAATATTGAAATGTTTTTAATTGTTAGTTATATTATTTTAACGCACAAAAGTAGTGTAGTGTTTAGTAATGTTGTGTTTGGTAGACACAGTAGTTATTACAGTGGAGATTTGAGTTCGAACCCAGGGTATGGTATGAATGTTCATTATTAAAATAAATTAAACTCTTGGCTTAATGTTTCACGATTTATTTAACAATATGTATAGTCAACATGTTTCGAGCGTTACCTCATTTTCAAGACCAGTTGACATGTAAAACTTGTGACATGTAAAACATGTTGACTATACATATTGTTAAATAAATCGTGAAACATTAAGCCAAGAGTTTAATTTATTTTAATATCCAATTATGTTTCACCAAGAGTTAAGCGAGAATTCAATCTCATTCATGAATGTTCATTTATACCTCTGTGATATTTACTCACTTTGTTATTATTAAATAGTTGATAATATATTATAGATTCTAGTAATAGAAGTATATCTCTGATAGGATAAGCTCATTAAAGGACACCATTAGTTTGAGAACCAAAAACAATAAGAATCAATGTAGAATAGATATATTTTTCTTCTATAATGTAGTGAATATAATTAATTAAACACGTCTTTTTACATTTAAACACTATATTGATGTAATATACAATTCAATCAGTACCATCTCGTACAATGCTACAAAACAGAATGAATCTACCGTCTTATGAATTTTGGAGACGCAGCAGTTCGGCCGAAATAATATGTACGTCATCTATGGCGTGACATTCCAACGATGAGGTCATTGATTCGTCATCAATACTTCGTAATCGTAAGACCCAAATGAATTCCTTACATTTGGCCATCCTGAAATAAGCCTAACCTTAGGCTTCATAGGGATCTGTAAAAATAACAATCATATGAAAATAATGCCTCGACTTTTCACACTGGTAGATCCTCAGATCTGTAGAACCCGTCGGTTCTGAAACTTAGCCCTTCGTCCAAAGATCCTTCGATCTTATGAACCCGTTTGGTTCGTAAATTCTTAGGCCCGTTGGCCAGAGATCCTTCGATCTCCATAACTTTCAAAACTGCTTTTTCTTATTCGTCATTCGTCTTGGAACGTAATCCAATTCCTTCAAATGGTTCTCTCAGACCGTTAGAACTTTCCATCGTTTGTTACCTTCTCTCATGCCTTCTTCTTCGTACCAGTATCTTACTTAGTAACCTTTGAAAACTTAAATAGCACATTATGTTTCAGTAACATCTTCCAAATGTACCCTGTAGAATGTCTTCTTGTAATTTCTATTTTTAACCACCTTTCTCGTACTATGAAATTTCTTGTTATATTTTTATGATCATAACATATGCTGGAACTGAGAAATCATTGCCTAAAATCGAATCATAACTTACATATTTATTGTCAACAAACAATTGCATCTATATTGATACTGTGACACACATTAATTTCATTTCACGTGACGTAAATTTGTTTCAAGAAATCGTATTTCTTATAACATGTCAAAGAATAACTTCTGAACGAGGTCATCGCAGCCATTAAAATTTATATTGAAGGGATGCCCTTTTGAATATGTTTGCTCTATATGTTTATATACTTGACTTCCTAGTAAGTTAATTTGCGATTATTCCCTTTAACTTTCTTAATATACATATTCTCAACAATTAATGACAATAACAAATTCAGACCATTATGTCGCTTTCCTCTTTATTTTCGAAATGACATATTTCTTCTGTAACTCCTAGTTTATTGCGTTTTCTTACATACCTTCTCAATAGATTTATTGCCCTTCATGAACCTGGTCGTGTACATAGACCTGCATATATCAACCAGTCAATTGAACTTCGACAAAAAGCTTCTCAATATTTTTCTGAATTATACTGATTTGTTCAAGGACACTATTTCAAAAAACACGTTCATCCAATTTATATTGATTTGCTCAGTAACATTCTTCAAACAGAACTAACTCAAAGTGTTCAACAAATAATTATTTAACTCGTACCAATATTTTCACGTACATTTTTCACAGATAATGTTCAACATATCATTCTCTGAGAATATTTTTCAACTTATATCAATTTGATCAGAGACATTCTTCACAGAGAATGTTTAATGAATTATGTTTCAACTTATACTAAATTGTTCCGACACACCATTTCGTATGATAACAATCCATAATTATTTACTCATTCAACATTATCATTTTAATTATTCGTAATATCTCTTTCACCAGGAAATACAAATTATTCAGAGAATTTCCATTAGCATCACCCCCTGGAGATTCATTTCCTAAACTATGTTGTACATTTACCTCTGTTCAACTTCATCATCAATTGTAACCGATTCATCAATATATATTCATTCATATCATATCATCTATATTCTATATATTTTGAAACTAATTTCATCAACAATTACATTTCCCGTGCCATTAAAGATTTATTCGATATCGCATCAAATATTTTATATCCGTTTTGTACATAACCCAAGAATATTTCCTTAATAGTTTTAATATCGCCTTAATTCAATACTTTTTGTTCTATAAGCACGTAAGTGTGCATTGATATATTTAAAGTTACTTAATTTAGCTCTTAATTTTACTTTTACGTATATATTTCCTTCATTTGATCTCGACATACCTATATCTGATTTAAATTTTATGAACTGTATTACACTTTGAGAATATATATATATATATATATATATATATATATATATATATATATATATATATATATATATATATATATATATATATATATATATATATATATATATATATATATATATATATATATATATATATATATATATATATATTGTGGATATACAACTCGGAGTTACTTACTACTAAAATATATCATTAATTCTCATCATTCGGAATAACGAATGCAATATTTGAAAGTGAAATTATTTCTTGTTTTTATGTTTCGCTACAAATCTTAGCTTCATCAAAAATTTGCAATAGTTTTCATTGAATGTGAAAATTATAATAGAAATATTTCTGTAGTTTAATGAAAACTATTTATTTCCAGTTTTTGTTAAGCTACATTTCGTAGTGTGAAGTCAACAACAAAAGAAATTTCGATTTCAATTAAAGTCTGTTATTACTGAAAATATCAATTTTCATCAAATATATAAACTGACAAAACAAATGTCAAGAAAATTGGAATCAGATGCTAAGAATTAACCTATCCGTAGTTAACTTCACTTAGGATATATTTCTTTCACGGATATATATCTTTTACGGATATATATATTAAGCAAATATTTTTTTTTTGGGTATACTTCACTCGGAGTTACTTACGCCTGAAATATATTCTTGATTCTCATTCCGAATGAATCGAAATCGAGTAACCGCGCCAGTGGGAGACGAATATAGAAGAGGTGTTCGATGATCGAAATATCGATATGATAACAGGGATAGGGATGTTATTGAGCGGATATTTATCTATACTTGGATTGATATATCATACGTCCAATTCTTTACTGAATTCGGTAAGCCCATGTCTAAATTGATGGCAGAGTTCATGTCAGGCAAACCCGTTCTCGATGTCTTTAAATATGTGAATACGTACCGCTCTATTTCCCCAAAGATACTGAGAACTAGGACTCATACCTTGTAAATACCATGACCTGCCGAATTTTCTCTGAAAAAATTCGTTATTATATCTGATAGTCAAAGAGTTCTTGTTTCATTGAAGAGGTGTAATATTACATGCTCCTCATCAGTAATTCATAAAAATATTCTAAATACTCTACATCGAATGAACCATCTTTATATTGAGGTCAAATTTCTCTGGGTTAATGCTCCGTAGTGACGAATCCGTAGATTCAGCTGCTAAATATGCGACAAATAAGGTGGCTGAGATTTCAAGATGTGTTTATTCTTGAATATAAACTTAAATTCAAACACTTGATCTACATAGCATGACGCGTTTCGTCGTTACAAACGACTTCCGCTCAGGTAGTCCGTTAATGGATGCAAGGGTTACACATAAACATTTCGATAAAATTCATCGCCATACGTAATCGAAAATATGAATCTCAGTTGAATCCATGATTCAAGTGGACAACATTTTTTAAAATGTTCGTTGAAGTCCAAGGATGGTTTGTACGGCGGAAAAATTTGAATAATTGCTGGGAAAACCCTAAAAACAACCAATTTCTTTTTCCCATACGAACGTTTTCTAACTCAAATGTATAGTTAACCGATGGACTGATTTCACTTTTTTTTGTTGTGTTTGTTATTATCAGGGAAACACTATAAAAAATTGCCTGTAAAATTATAAAATTCGAGAAAACTCAATTAATAATATAAGTAAAAAATAAAATTATTAATTCTCAAAAAGAGGATGTAAAAAAACTGAATATCTTATCACACATCACTGTTAGTTCAGAGCAATCACGACTAATATTGAAACTTCTATTGAATATAAAATTTTGGAAGTTTAAATAGACGAACATACAAGTTACTAACATAGCACGTGGTATATTTGATTATGAAGAAGAATTTCTTTTTCAATTTCGTTTTTGAAAATGATAGCTGTTAGAACTTGCAATGCAGCAAGCCAAAGATATAAAAGAGTAAGTCAAACTGACGAGCAACGCGAAGCTTGGTATAAGTTGAACGGAATCGGTGGAATCCGAATTAACAATATGAAATAGAATAAAATAGAGAATATCAATAGTTGAAATAGATTACAGTTCACAGCAGATCGTTGCTATTGGGCCAATGAACGCCCTTGCAATGAATGCAAGGTAAAGTTTTATTGTTATTGATAAGAAAATACCACCAATGATACAACAAAATATTGTGCGAAGAGTCAATTCGAATAGACGCTATTGGTACAGCCACCAGAGTCACTATATTCATTGGTTTCCGGGAATTGACTAAATTCTGAACACTTTTTGACAAATATCCAGCAAATATCTCATATAATTAATAATGAGATATATGGGACAAATATATAGAATAATTTGAACACTTGAATTTGATTTGCACTTTAATTGTCATAACATCATGCGTTTCGTCGGTATAACCGACTTCTTCAGAGAGGTTTAAAAAAAATTATTCAACAACAAATCTGACTGTACATTTATTTATAAACAAGAATAGAATTCCTTGGCCTTCCGTGCTTAACCTTTAAGTTCTTTACCTGAAAAGGATTAACAATGGTGAATTATTAAAATCCATATTCACCCACTGAAATTCACCATCAGGAACCCTTTTCAGGTGAAGAACTCAGTTCAGCCTTTGACAATAACTTTATGCTATTCGTATGAATTTGATTGCTGTTTACAAATTCTGTACAGTCATATTTGCTGTGAAATGATATATCATATTCTGTTAACGTCTGAAGAAGTTAACAGAAGAATAAAAATGTAAATCAAATTCTAATTTTTGAATCATCCTATAATTTCAATAGTTTTCAACATCCTCATTTTCGGAGTTACGAACTATTAATTTGAATCGATCTGACCTTTGCAGCCGCTGTAGCAGCCACTGGAGGATATCGATACAAAGATGGTACCCATTACGTAGGTACATGGGATAAGGAAGGAAAGCCTCACGGCGAAGGTTATATACTGTTTCCTGATGACATTCGGTACAGTGGCTCTTTTAAAGATGGCAAGTTTTCTGGTCTTGGCGTTTTAGTTTTTCCTGATGGTGCAAGGTAAATATTGGTTCTAATTTAATTTAGCAAGTATCACCATCAACATATGAAATTCTCTAATTAGTCCTTGATTATCTTAATAAACATCTGTAATAGATATATTATGCAGAATTCTTGAAATCTCCGAATTTAAGTATTCAGTAAAATGATGCCGATTTTATGAAATGAAATAGTATCGAACGATTTTGAGAAATGGACAAAATTATCCAGAATGCATGAATCGAACATCCCAAGATTTGCCCATCGTGAAATAAGTAGAAACTTTTGGTTTGGAAACATTGATTAGAATAAGTATTAGGATATTTTATCTTATTCTTCTAGAAACAGGTAAAGATATTTATATATCTTTGGCTCGTTCATGAAATCAGAAATACTAGTCCTGGAGGTAGTGTTTCATTTCTGACGTTGATTTTAAGCCGATTGATTTCCGTCTTTTTTAATAAATCTCGGATAGATTACGAAGTGTTAAAAAATGAAAAATTGAGTAAGAGAGTTTTTTATAATAATATATTCAGTGAAACTTAAGCCAAGTGTGTTAATTTTAACTTATTGTTTTTAACATAATGTTTCACCAAGAGATAAACGAAACCTCCGTGTTATTTATTGAAAAATTAAGTGATAATAAGACGACTGAAAGTTTTTTCACAGATACCTACTTGACATCATACTGAGCAGAAAAAACATCGCCAGCTGCATTGAGAACGGGAAAGATATGCGTCAGCTACTCACATGAGCTTGTTAAAATACACGTAAAATAAAGTTACAGTATTCTGGATGAAATTTGATTACGTGATTGTTTAAATCAGAGCTGTCCAAACCATAGCTTGAATCATAAGGCCTGCAGAATGATTTTATCTTCTTTATTGGAATACATTAATGAGCAAATAATTTTTCTCTCAACGAAACTCAAATGTACTGCGCAATCGAACTAAAAGCAGTGATATATTTGAAGCAGTTAACAAAACTATAGAAGAGTAAGGAGGATTTTGTCAGGAAAGTTGTTGTCAGGATAACCAATTCAATTAGATAACCAATCAGCGCATCAACACAGAAAATTTAGGTAATTTTTAAGTGAAATTGATGCAACCTATGGAGACTTATTATTACATTCAGAAATCAGTTGGCTAAGTGCTCGACAGTGCTTGCAAGACTTTTTCACTTTAAGAAAAGCAATACCTTTATTTCTAAAAAATGAAATACCATCTGACACATCCGAACTACAAAATAAACCTCAAGTTCCTCACTTCTTGGCTGATCTTGCGTTCTTAATAGTCAACAGTCAAAATAGACTAAATTATGATTCAAGTTTGCATTAATTCCCAACAAGCTGGATTTTTGTGTAGGCTTTGAATACGTCATTAGAAATGATATGTCAAAAGTTCCCATCGATCCCTCTTGTGCGTTGTTTTTTATTTGAGGTCAAAGGTCACAAATTTGCGTTTTTTGCGTATATCTCTGAAACAACGAGAGTTATCGAAAAATGGTTCGAACAAAGTTTGTAGATCGTAAAATTGTCTACAAAACATAATTCAACACTTTCCTTCTTCAAATCATTGCATTCGGGATATCGTGACTTTGGACCGCGGTAAAATCGTATTTTCGACTATATGCACACATTTCGGCACCACCTCTATACGATCCACACAAACCAAAAGATGAAAAAATTTGAATAAGACGTTTTGATCCAAACCGTCGATGAAAAAACACTGAGAGACCCAATTGTAACCTTGTTTTGAAAGACCTTAGCCATAATACAGTGGCTGACATTTGTACATATTAATTTCGAGTGTTCCAATTTGCACCGTTTATTTCTCAAAATTATTTGCTCTAACAAATAACATGAGAACATTGATTATCAACTAGAACTGTGTGATCTGCAATCAGGCCCATTTTACAAGAACAGAACACAAACAGGTATTGAACTTTTTAATCTCCTTGTTGAATGTTTCCCGAAACTGACGAATTTCAGCCTGAAATCGGGCTCGATGACGGGCAGTAGGTACCTATATTTGTGAAAGTGTTTTCATATTCAACAATGAAGTTCATAAAATCGAAATACATGTCTTCATTGACAGATACTTCACTTAAACATGCACTGCGTCTAGCTACTACTAATAATGATGTTGTTAACAGAATTGTAAAAGATAAATTAATGAAAAATAGTGATACCTATAATACTTTTATTTTATATTATGAATATTTTGCGGCCCCTAATATATTTAGTCATTTTTATTGGCTCTGAGTCCTACCTAGTCTGTACAGCCCTCGTTTAAATAATCAGTTATAGGATAATAATAATCAGCTGCTTGTTAAGTGGTGGAAAGACCGTCAGCTGTTGCTGCAATATTTTAAATATTACCACACAATTCGTAGACCAATGTGGCTGTTGAATTAAATAAATTTTAACTAAGTAACAGAAAAAGAAAACAGCTGATGGGTGAATATTTTTCATAAACTTGTTATCGATACATGTTGGAAGAAGACGACGCTTTGACGACACCATACATTTTGTAGGAATAATATTTTTTTCAATAATATAAATTAGTTTCTTAAAAAGCCCACAATTTGTGATAAATTTTCGAGAATTGTCAAATCGTCTCATTCAATTCCGGCTGTCTGTGTTAGTTATCGTATTTATGTTCTGGAATTTCATCAAAATTGTGTAATCTGTGAAATGTTTAATTATGTTTGTACAGAATTGCACTTTACACTACTCAACCACGTATGAGTATCAAGATGAACATGTTTTCCATTTTAAGGAAAAACCTATTTCTTGATAAAAACATTTGCTTGTTCGAAAATCCCATAAAGTGACAGGAAATCTAAATTTCCAAAAATTCTTTTCTTGTATATTCACTTTAATGTCCATAATTTTTTGTAGTTGCTCTTCACTAATTATCCAGTCAAAATAAACATTTGACCCAGGAAAAATTCGCATAGAGCTGAAAATTGGGAGAGACGTTGAATACGTCATTATAAATAAAATGTCAAAAGTCCCCATCGATCGCACTTCTGCAAAAAATGTTATTAAAGGTGAAAAGTGCAAAATTCAGGTTTTTTCCATTTTTCTCGAAAACGGTGAGTTTTATCGTGAAAATAGGTCAGACAAAAGTTGTAGATCATACAATTCTCTACAAAAATGGTTCAGTCACTTTTTTACTCACGATTCACCATTCGTGAGATATCGCGGTTTTCATTATTCGAAACTCCATACTTTACACAATACGCACACATTTCCGCACCACCTATGAGGTAATGTACTTGGCGCATTTTTTTTAACGTGGTTTCCCCAGTAGGTATACTCCACGATCTATTGTAATAAAGACAGCTATTGCTAATGGTCAAAATGAAAAAGAAGTTCCGTTTTCTTTTAAAGGCTATTATATAAGATAATTGTCTAATTCTACTTCGACAATTATTTCTTCATCCTCACTTTCTTCTTGCAGAATTTCTGTTCGCTGTTCCAAGAAAAGGGATGCATCAATTGTCTCTTCATTAATATCATGAATATTTTCATCTGTTGTACTTGCTTCAATATTGGAGCAAGTCTGACCCTGACAATTGATGCACACTGGCGAACAAAACAATCCCACTTTTTGACAGCCACAATTCTTATTACAATCCGTCTTGCAATTACAAAAAATTGTATTCAGCAGTTTTTCTGGAGCAGATGGGAGTAGAGTTTGAATTGGCTCCAAATAATTATTTGTTAATTTCCAACCCCATCCTTCTGGGTCCAGCTCATTGCCTAGCCACACTTGAACTTGATAATACACACGATACAAGTGTTGAAAGGCAGAAGCAGATGTTGGAGGCAGACAAGACAACTGTACTGTTTTATTGTTCCATGCAGATTTTACAAATCTCAAATATCTATATTTGTCTATGGAATCAATTTTTTTGGAGCACCATACATTGCAAGAAGGAAACGAATTCCATTTGTAACAATGTCATGTGGAGAAGAGTCAATTTTTGCAAACACTTCTGCGCAATCAATTAAATCATTACGTTTTTCGAACAATTTAAATACTGCTATTTTACCTTTTTTAAAAATTGCTGATGTAGTATCGCAACCCGTTATTGCATGTAAAAATAAAATATGAGCTTGACATTTCGGATATGCAGTCAGACTTTGTGATGAATATATTTTTGATTGTACTTGACTTTGATTGTTACTCAAGGTTACCGACGAAGGGAATAAGGGACTGACAGTATGGTCTGTTATTTCAAAATACTCATTCATTTTATAACACAAACCAATAGTTTTTTATTCTCATGTATATTGAACGTTCGATGACGTGTACAGGCTGCGTCTTAGTACATATTGTGTAAAGTATGAAGTTTCGAATAATGAAAACCGCGATATCTCACGAATGGTGAATCGTGAGTAAAAAAGTGACTGGACCATTTTTGTAGAGAATTGTATGATCTACAACTTTTGTCTGACCTATTTTCACGATAAAACTCACCGTTTTCGAGAAAAATGGAAAAAACCTGAATTTTGCACTTTTCACCTTTAATAAAATTTTTTGCGATCGATGAGGGACTTTTGACATTTTATTTATAATGACGTATTCAACGTCTCTCCCAATTTTCAGCTCTATGCGAATTTTTCCTGGGTTATGACTTATTTTTGTCTATTTTGACTGGACTATGACTACCGCTGCACAACGTTCAAATTCAATCATATCTATCAAAACAGTGTGAATATGCGCCTTTCAGGATATAATTTCGCACTCCGAAACTCATTAAAAGTGATAATATCGCTAACCAGGCCAAATTGAATAGTCACACAATGTAAGGGTTATATATTATTAGTACTGATTTCCAATTTGGTCGGCTTTGCGATATTATTTCTTTCGTTTTAGTTTCGGCACGCGACATAAAATGCATCAGTTTTAATAATTGATGAGGCCGATACTTGATGTAAATCGATAAACATAATAAAACAATTGTTAAACTGATTTACACATATATTAAAAAGAATACTGCATGATGTACGTTTCTCGTTTCTTGAAGAGGATCTTCTGTTCTTCTTTCAGCCATCTAAGTTTACCCTCAGTGGTACCCTCTTTTACCTCTTTACCCTCTTACCTATTAGTCTGCACGTAGCATTTGAAAAAGGTGAATCTCATCGAAACGTACGTCATGCAGTATTATTTTTAATATATGTGTAAATCAGTTTAACAATTGTTTTATTATGCATCAGTTTTCACGTATTACATCAGTCAAACACAAATCGCGTTACCAAAAGTGTTTTATTATTTTTAATTCAATCCCTATATTGCAAGATGATAGTGCAAAATTATTTAAATAAATCCTAATATAATGTAAATGAGATGAACACCGAATCATGTATATATATATATATATATATATATATATATATATATATATATATATATATATATATATATATATATATATATATATATATATATATATATTCAGAAAGAAATTATTGGGTTTTCTGGTTCTCAAAAATATTTATTAAACATCTATATCACATAACGTTTCGGTCCTTTTCGTGGGCTTTTTTCAAATGAAATTTCATCAATATATTGTCATCAACTAAAAAAAGAGATAATGACAGGCATGTAAATAACATTACACAATCCAAAACTTACCACACAAACAAACACTATATTTATTATTATATTATGAACCAATATTCAAATGAAGAAAGGTTTACAAAATTTGTTATATTTCTATATATATTTATCTTAATTTACACACGATACCTTGTCGTTCAAGTTCAGACAAAGACTAATTTCCGTCTTAATTACCTCGGTTTCTTCGGTGTCACTACGCGCACAGAATGTTATTGTAGATTTTACTAAGACCTTTTATATCTACCTTGTCATTAATGGCATCCGGGTTTTTTTTATAAACATCATTTCATGATATTCTCGTTTTCTCTTGTTGTATTCAGATTTTAGGATTTTTGTTCTGGTGAAGTCGAATTTATGGTTCAATACCTGTTCGTGTTTTCTTAATGCGGTGGTGTTCCTGTGATCATATTTGTGTCCATTTAGCCTATTTTGTAGGTGTTGGCTGGTTTGTCCAATATACACTCCTGAGCAGTCTTGACAAGTTATCTGATATACAGTGTGTGTCTTTTTGTTGTCTGGTATGATGCTCTTAAGTTTACTAAAGACACATTGTAGCAAATTATGTCCTTTATGACATAATGTTATGTTGTATTTTTTGAAAAATTTATCTAGGTTTTCCGATAGATTTGGAATATATGGCAAAGGTAGAAATTGGTTATCAGATGTATTCTTAATTTCATTAGTTTCGTTGTTTATTTGATGTGTTAGGTGTTTTTTACATCTTTGTTTGAAAATTGCATTAACCAGTTTTTTAGGGTATGAGTTTCGATATAAAACTTGTTTAGCCTTATTAATTGCCTCATGTAGCTTGGATCGCTGAGCTTTATTGCCCGGTCTGCTAAAACAATTATAACTGCCTTTTTTGTGAAATGTGGTGTTGTGAATTGAAATTGAGGTAACGTCCCGACCACGTTGATTTTGTATACCATTTTGTTTCTAGGTTGTTATGGTAGTGAAAAATCGTCATGTCAAGGAAATTTATCTGACTTTCGCTTTCACATTCTATTGTAAATTTTAGTTTTTCGTGGTAACTGTTAAATTGTTCTAATATAGATTCAGTTTTATTTTTTGTTACTGCTGTTATTCAGTCATCAACATAACGGTACATGAAAATTTAATTTTGGGATTATCTTATTTTCCAGATCTTCCATTACTATCTGCGCAACGATGCTTGATATTGACGCTCCCATGGCACAACCTTCAATCCATACTAATATTATAAATGCGAAAGTAACTCTGTCTGTCTGTCTGTCTGTCTGTTCTCTTTCACGCCTAAACGGCTGAACGGATTTTGATGAAATTTGGTATGGTGATAGACGATAACCTAGAAATGGTTATAGGCTATAAATAATCACGCCATCGTTCTTAGGGGGTAAACAGTAGGCAGATAACTAAATTGAGTTAGTGATTTTTAGTCGTTTTTTGTTGGGACTTTTGTTCTTTCACGTCTAAACGGCTGAACGGATTTTGATGAAATTTAGTAAGGTAATAGATGGTTACCTAAAAACGAATATAAGATCAAAATGATCACGTCATCTTATTTAGGGGATAGGAAGTAGGTAGAAAACTGAATTGAGTTAGTGATTTTTTTATGGTTTTTGCTGGGAGTTTTGCTCTATCATGCCTAAACGGCTAAACGGATTTTGATGAAATTTAGTTAGGTGATAGAGAGTAACCTAGAAAAGGATATGGGCCATTAATATTCATGCTATCGTACTTAAGGCGTAGGCAGTAGGCAGAAAACTAATTAAGTTAGTGATTTTTAATCGTTTGTTTTAAAAGTTTACCTCACACACGCCTTAACGTCCGAACGGATTTTTATAAGACTTCGTTAATTTAAAGATAGAATCCTAGGCACGGACACAGGCTACTTTTTACGGCGGGAAAATACCTCATTCCCGCGGAAATCTAGCGTGATCGTGTCAAGAAGCGCATGACGCCATAGCTACTGAAATGATTTTGATGGTTTTTTTTTAAACTGAGTGTTACTAAGACTTCGAGTTAGTATTTTGATGTGAAGTTGAGGACCGGAACACGATAGTGGGACATTGTTGCAGGGGGACTTACAGCCGGGAGAAAACAAAAAAACTAATGCGGACGAAGTCGAGGGTAAAAGCTAGTTTGTTTATAATAGGTCTTCTCATACATAAAATAAGTTGATGTAAGAGTGAGTTTGATAGCTGTTAAAAACTCATTTAGTGGGATATCGGTGTATTTTTTTATATCATCCCACTTATTCTCTACGACCTACATAGCAGTCTCAATTGGAACGTTTGTATATAAAGATATCACATCTAATGATACTAAGATGTATTCATCAGGAACATAGGCGTTTCTTAATTTTTCTTTGAACGTCCATGAATCTTTTATGTAGTACTCATTTTGATATGCTATGTTTGACAAAATATTCTTTAGATACTGTAGCAATGGAAATGCCGTTTTCATATATTTCCGTATAAATTCAAGTGAATATACTTTCCGTATTTTGTGTTGCCTATTCAGTCGCTATTTCAGAAGCCAGTCTTCTCTTCACACCTGTCTTTGAACGATCGTGTAGAACGGTAGAACGAATTATTTTCCATTTCTCCTACGTTAAAATATTAATATGAAACGATCCTTCTTCAATTGTTTACTTTTTATGGTATTTCAAGTTAGTTTTTATGTTCCATACTTCTTTTGTCATATTTAGCATAAGAAATTTCGGCGAACGATTCATTTAAGATTTGGCTTGCGTTTATGGTGTTTATAAGAGCAATCGTTACGAAAATTTGAGATAATCGATTTGAAATTTGTTTCGACTCGTTGCTAATACCTTGATATCATTTGGTGTCAGATCCTATAGTGGATCAACTTTGGGTTTGAACTCTAATCGAAGGTGAGAAAATTAACATTGTGACGTGAAAATGTACACTCTGATATATGTATTGTATTTTGTTACAGAGTTTTTCTTTTTTTTATTTGTTTTTTATACATTTCGAATAATATATTCGAAGAAGCTGAATTATTTTGATTCTTGTACTGAGATTTTCGTTTTACTTTGGATTGGAAATCTTCACGAATTCGCTATTTGCAACATCAGACCTAAGGAGATACCACCAAACGGACTCAGTAGGAGTCAATTTACTATCACCGGATACGTTGGAATTCGACTACCTTCAGGGCGTTAACGTACAATAAACTCTTTAATTGACGTTGAAAATTGTAATACCAAATTGGTAAAATACTGAAAAGTATTATCCTTTTGAATTAAATTTTTAATAACAAAAGGTGTTTAGTAATATAATATATAAATCTCTCATTGTTTGAAAAGATATATACCTACGTATTATTAGTTTCCTTTTAAAATTTTCAAATTCATATGATTAAAATTCTAACATTTTATAAGTTTTCTTAAAAGGTCTAAATATTCCTATCATTAAAATTCTTACATATTATAAGTTTGTTTCACAAGTTTAAAATATTCTTTCTAGTAATTAATTCTAAATTTTGTAAATCTTCATTTATTTTTTATAAAAATTTGTGAACGAAAGTGATCACTTCCGCAATATTTTAATTTATCAATTTGGCCAACATATCATATAATTATATTTAAGGGAATATCCTTTTATATTATCATTTTTTTTAAATTTCAAATCTATATATTTAGGTACTAAGTATATATATAGATATATATATTTTTTTTCGATATATTTTTTTAAATAAAAAATATCGTGACGCCCTTTCAAATATATTTTTCTTTGTACCAACCCACCCCTTATTTTATTTGAGCTAGATTTCCGGGCCTAAATGTGTCCTATGTAGGTTACAATACTTAGAAAGGTTGTTAAAAGGTGATTGTATACATGACACAATAGGTCGTAGTGGGATTCCTTCTTTATGTAATTTTGGCAAGAATATATGGGTTAGGGTAAAAAACACCTAACACATCAAATAAACAACGAAACTAATGAAATTAAGAATACAACTGATAACCAATTTCTACCTTTGCCATATATTCCAAATCTATCGGAAAACCTAGATAAATTTTTCAAAAAATACAACATAACATTATGTCATAAAGGACATAATTTGCTACAATGTGTCTTTAGTAAACTAAAGAGCATCATACCAGACAACAAAAAGACACACACTGTATATCAGATACCTTGTCAAGACTGCTCAGGAGTGTATATTGGACAAACCAGCCAACACCTACAAAATAGGCTAAATGGACACAAATATGATCACAGGAACACCACCGCATTAAGAAAACACGAACAGGTATTGAACCATAAATTCGACTTCACCAGAACAAAAATCCTAAAATCTGAATACAACAAGAGAAAACGGGAATATCATGAAATGATGTTTATAAAAAAAACCCGGATGCCATTAATGACAAGGTAGATATAAAAGGTCTTAGTAAAATCTACAATAACATTCTGTGCGCGTAGTGACACCGAAGAAACCGAGGTAATTAAGATGGAAATTAGTCTTTGTCTGAACGTGAACGACAACGCATCGTGTGTAAATTAAGATATATAGAAATATAACAAATTTTGTAAACCTTTCTTCATTTGAATATTGGTTCATAATATAATAATAAGTATTGTGTTTGTTTGTGTGGTAAGTTTTGGATTGTGTAATGTTATTTACATGCCTGTCATTTTCTCTTTTTTTAGTTGATGACAATATATTGATGAAATTTCATTTGAAAAAGGCCCAAGAACAGGACCGAAACGTTATGTGATATAGATGTTTAATAAATATTTTTGAGAACCAGAAAACCCAATAATTTCTTTCTGAAAATATAAATAAAATGGTTCAATATAGCAATGAATATATAATATATATATATATATATATATATATATATATATATATATATATATATATATATATATAAATGAATCCCTATTTCCCTTGGTCACACCATCACAGGTGAACGGCTAGACCGATTTCATTAATTTTTTTTGTGGTTTTTGTTTTGTCAGGAAAACATTTAAAAAATTGCGTGTAAAAGTGTGAAATTCAAGAATACTTCATTAATAATATAAGTAAGAAATATTTATTAATTCTCAAAAAGAGGATGTGAAAAAACTGAATATCTAATCACAGTTAGTTAAGGGCTATCACGACTAATATTAAAACTTCAATTTAATATAAAATTTTGGTGAGTTTGAATAAACTAACATGCACGTTACTAACATAAGACGTGGTATATTTGATTACAAAGAATAATTTGTAGAGTTTTTAATATATTCGGTGAAACTTAAGTCGAGTGTGTTAATTTTAATTTATTGTTTTTAACATAATGTTTCACCAAGAGATAATCGAAACCTCCTTGTCATTTATTCAATTATAACGTTCAATAGATTAGAGTTCACAGCAAATCGTTGCTATCGGACCAATAAACATTTTGTGCCACTATTTCAAGGCAAAGTTTAATTTTTATTGATAAGAAAATACTATCAATGATGCGAAAAATTATTGCGCGTAGGGTCAATCAAATAGACCAAATTCATTGGTTTCCGGGAATGGACTAAATGTTGGAAGTAATAAATATTAAAGATGAAAACCATAGTGGCATAGAATATATTCACAACACATCTATCCGTGTAATTTATATTTTCTTCTATAGTTAGTTAGATTTTGTAAGTGAAAGTAGTTGCATTGGAGTTATATTCATAATATTTATATATAATATAAATATAATTATATTATTTCAGAAAATAAATACGTTTTAAGTTTCTTGTTGTTTTGTGGGATGAGTGAGTGAATCACAAAATTGGGACTTGAAAATAATACTAAATTCTGAACATTTTTCTAACTTATAACCAGCAGATATCACAAATAATCCATAATGAGATATATGGGACAAGTACTTGCTACGAAATTAGGAACATTCGGTTCAACTATAGAACGGGCAGCTTAATCACTTTCAAAACATCAAACGTGTTAATATAGGAATTTTTTGAAAATTCGACTCATTTGAGATAACAGGAAGTATTGCAGTCCCTTCGTTAGTGAGTAAGTCCTTGGCTCCAAAAGGGATAAATATTAAAATCAAGATAGTGTAGCACAAGTAGTAGAACATGTCTTCCCGGCTTTTTGAAAAATATTCAGAGAAAAATAGATGGGCGTATAAGTTCGCCGGGTCAACTAGTTGCTTATAAAGTTAAGTTCAAATTATGAAACAAGGGCTGTGAATAAATGAAGAAATTGAATGATAAATCAATGGAAGTGCACTGAAACAATTGATGCAAGACTGATGATTAACAGAAAAGGCAAAAAAAAAAAAATAAATTCTTAGCACCGATGAACAGACGCATTACCAAATCATGCGTCTCATTCTGAATCAGAAATCGAAATCACACGACGTTTCGGTTAGTAATGTATCTCTAAACGTTCTCAAGTGAAAACCGTCTCAGTTTTTGTTTCATTTCATTTTAATTCTCTCTCATATAATATTTTTCTTTCAGCTCTCATAATACTTAAAATTAATCTTTCTTCAGTGTTCTCAGTCCGCTCCAATTAATTTATCATTCAATTTCTTCATTCAATCAAAGACCTGTTTCAGAATTTGACTTGATATTTATAGGCAATGGAAGTCCGACCAAATAACGGGTGATTTTTTAAGAGTTAAGATTTTCAGGTTGGCGGCACTGGTTTGTAGTGGCATCCAAACGTGGAGTGTTGAAGTGAAAAGTTTTTAGTATACTCTGCCATTTCATCATGGTAAGACTTATAAACGAGCAACGATTGTAAACTGTTGAAATTCACTATCAAAATTCGTGCTCTGTGAAAAATGTGCATCGTTTGTTACGACCATATTATGGTCGTCATAATCGACCTGGTGAATCAACAATTCGTGCTGTCATCACCAAATTCCGCACCAAGTTTACTTTGTTGGGCATTAAACCATTGTCTCGCATGCGTACAGTGCGTACTGAAGAGAATATTACAGCATCATCCATTTTTCTTCAAAGACGACCGTGGAAAAAACGTTACCCCTAAACGGCGAACGATATCGAGCCACTTTTTTTTTGCCCCACTTGGTCGAGTTGAACTTGGTTGACAGGTGGTTTTATCAAGATGGTGCACATGCCACACAGCTCGTGAAACAAAGGACATGTTGAAGGATGAATTTGGTGAGCAGCGTATCTCTCGAAATGGCCCTGTGAATTGGCCGCCAAGATCATGCGATTTGATACCTCTGGATTATTTCCTGTGGGGTTGTGTAAAGTCGTTAGTGTATGTGGACAAGCCGAACACGATTGAAGCCTTACAGGATAACATAACGCGCGTAATTCGTGGGGTACAGGCCGAAATGCTCGAAAAAGTAACGCAAAATTGGACCTTCCGAATGGAACATTTGATACGGAGCCGCGGACAACGTTTACATGAAGTTATCTTCAAAATGTAAATGACAAAGGCCAATTTATCAATTTCAATAAAAATTTTGAATATATATGATGCAAATTGAGTGTTTTATTCGATTAAAAAAAAACTACTCTAAAAAAGTCACCCATTAGTTGCCCAACACCTTCAAACAAACAGTTAGTGCTCTGTTTTACAAATATTTTGTCGTTCGATGTTTTTTGAAAACCCGCTCTGTTTTATATTTGATCTTTTTGGGCTGTCCTCTCACATTACCTAAATTCAAATGTAATTATTTTTAGACTCGATTGAACTTTCACACCACACTACAAAAATCACATATCATACCCCAAAAATTGTCTACTATGGACTAACAACACATTGTCAAGATTTGGTAAATCACTCTATGCTCAATATTTCCTATTCACAGATATGAAGGCGATTTTCTTAAAGGATGGTTTCATGGCTATGGCACATTTTGGAGATCTGACACCATGCGATTTGAAGGGGAATTTAGAGGAGGTCATATACATGGTTTCGGTAAATATACATCGAATTTCCTCTATTTCTTGTCACTGGGAACCCATTCATTCCTAATTCATTTTAATCAATATGTGTAATCAATATTTCGGTTTTTATAACAGCTCATACTCAATAAATAAGATTTCTGTTGAGAGCAGATGTATTCGTCTATAAAAATTAACAGTAATAGAAAAAATTGACGATTATAGAGTGTGCCAATAGAAGTGGAAACTCAAATATCGTAGTTTGTTTAATGTTTAACTTGAAATCAAAATATTAAAATCAAAACAATTCTATGCAAGTTCATATGGTTTTTTGTAATTCAAATATATTACAGGTTGCACAAGAACATGAAGAATGATAACAATAAACAATCATATTATTTATATATAGCATTTGCATTCACAAAACTTTCAATGTATTTGATTTTCAACATTATCTTCTTTGTTTGCGTCTTTGTTATCATTAACTTCAACAATACTCAGGCTTCTTGTTCTTTCACTTATTTTATTGTTTTCTGATACAATAGTTGCAGATATACGGCTATAAGTTCTCGGTGATTCGAACGCATAATATTTCATCTATTCAAAAAGCGTTTAATACGAACATCACACAACGCATCATGTCGGCGACGAGAACCCATAAGATTTTCCTTACCCAAAAGTTAAGAATTGTTGGTAAAATGAAATTCTCATAACAAACGAATTCTACTGTATATTTCTGCAAGAATTGAAAAATGCTCTTCAATACCCATCTTTTCAGTATATTGTTTCAATTCCAATAGGTAACTTTTTAATCAGATTTGAAGATAGGTACCTATATATGTGAAAATGTGTTAATATAAAATAAAAGTAATTGAAAACAATAAATTAAAATAAACATACTTGACTCAACTTTTACTAAATATAATAAAAGCTTTACACATGTTTCGGGTGGTTAACCCATTATCAAGAGTATACAATGTTACTGATATAACCCGAAACATATTTCGAGTTTTTAATATAATTATTTAGTGGAACTCAAACCAAGTGTGTTAATTTCAATTTATTTATTTTTTGCATAATGTTTCACCAGAGAATAGCGAAGCATCCGTGTCAATAAAAATTGAAATTGTGACTTGTGAACAAAATATATGCTCTACAGATCCTTACATGTTTTTCCAGGTCGGATGACATTCAATGATGGCACAAGTGGATTTCCTAAACACGAAGGCTTCTTCAAGGATAGGCGTATATTAGAACAGAAAAAATGCCCAGAAATTGTTGATCTCGCCCAGAAGATATCATTCATGGCTCGACAAAAATATTTCAAAGATTTATATGATGAATAAATCTATTAGTCAGCCGATATTTAGTGATCATTACTTAATTGAAAACAAACACACACATGCTATATACTATTATTATCACGATTGTTCCCCATGAGGAGAACGATTGAACTTGAATTCTCAATTAGGACTTTTGCTTCATCTTTTTTGCCTCCCAAAAACGCTTCATCCTCTCTGAATGCTCTTTCTTCCGTTCATCTTTCCATTTTATTCCAGGTTGGCGATTTCATTTTTGCTTAAACTTCACTAAAACTGTTTCGCATTTACTCTTCAAAATTATATCGAGTAGTTCCTTCGGTATTTTGGACTGTTTAATTCTGTAGACAGGTGCACAGAAGTTTGCTCGTCGTTTTCTGATTTCTTCCGTTATCGTATTTGTCTTTTGATAAAGTTCATTCTAAGGTCTTTTCATCCAAATGCCGTTTCTATTGATTGTCCCGTAAATCTTTCTTGTTTTTTTATTTATCTGATTTTTGAATGACCGTCAATAACCATTGTTTCAGATGCGTCTGGCAGAATCGTTGTGTTACAATGCCTCAATTTGGCGCCTCTCGAAAAGCCCTTTTTTATAGTACGCCAATGTTAGTTTGTAGGACCTTTGGAGCTTGGTAATTCTCTGTTCGTTAGCGATTAGGTTTTAACTTGAGGACTGTATAAATTCTCCGAGGTATTTAAAATGGTCGACTTGCAGAATTTCACTTTGTTTTGTGATAAGAGAAGAATAATTTTTTGGTTTTCTTTCCATGTATTTGGTTTTATCATAAGAAATTTGGTAACTCTATTTCCTGCGCAATTTCATGTAATTGTTCTACAGAGGAAATTTCTTCACTTCTATTGTCTGTGATGATAGCAATATCGTCTGCGCATCTATCGTATAAAGGCGAGAAATTTGACATTTATTCGATTTTTTCGTTTAAGATGCCCACTTGCATTTCATATGAAGTTCCCATTCCCTAATGATATTTTCTAAAACAATATTGGAAAAGATTGGCGAAAATCCGTCCCCATGCCACACACCGCTTCTGATTTCGAAGGGATCTGATACTTTGGCTAAGAATTTTACTTTGGAAGTTTCACCTGTAAGTGTCTGTTCTATAATTTTTCGGGTCTTTCTATTGATCCCAAATTCTTTCATGCTTTTAAAAAGGGTTTCGTGGTCTACCGAATCATATGTTTTCTTGAAGTCAATGAATGTGATCACTGTATTTTTACATTTCCTCATCTGTAATATCATCTTCAAAGTCCAGATATGTTCAGCACTTAATCGGCCTTTTCTGAATCCAGTCTGGTATTCCCCAATTAGTGGATCAGCTTCGTGTTCTACTCTGTTTAGGAGTGCTTTAGAAGTATTTTGTACGCAACCGGGAGTAAGGAAATTCCCCTGTAATTATTGATATGGATATCCCCTTTTTGTGCAATGGATGTATCAGCGCGCATTTCAAATCCTCTGGTATCTCTTCCGTCCTCCAGATTTGTGATATTAAATGATGAAGTTTTTGAGTCAAAATAGGATCGTTCAGTTTCCAGCGTTCCGCAATAATTACATCTTTTCCTGCTGCTTTGTTTTTTTGAGTTGCTTGATAATTGCCGTAATCTCTTGCATATCAGGGGCTTGCGAGACTGGATGCGTAAACACCGAAAAGTCCAACTCAAGTTTTTCGTGGGGTGGAGAACGGTGTTGAAATATTCGGCTAACATTTTGCGTTTTTTTTTGTGTTAGTTTCTAACGTGCCGAAGTTTTCCCTGAGAATTTAGTAAAAATGACTAGTATTATTATTGGTGAAATATATATATATATATATATATATATATATATAATAAAATCGATTACAAGAAAAAGATTTCTGTAGTAATGGTGCTCATATCATCCCCTAAGTAATTTTTTTTTCGATAAGTTTTTAAGAATTATTGAAAAGAATAATATAGCAGAGTTGGCTATACGAAACATGAACAATGTGGTGTCTCCATTATCCTTCAGGATTAAATGTTAGAGAATATTGAACTCGGTGCCTATATTCATTGGAAATGCAAGAAAGTCACTGTTTCGAGCTTCCCGTCTGTCGTCAGTTGCGCCACGTCCAACAAACAAAAGGCATCGACTTCAATTCAGAAGTATGTTCTTACGACTCCGAACACAGAAATATACAGCAAAGTCGTATGGACATATAATGCATATGTTGCTATACATCTGTAATCCTAGAAAGCAATAGAAAATGAGTACATATATACATCCTACATTAGTTTTACACGTCCTTATCAATTTCGATACTACATTTTACAACTGTAGTTTATGTACAATTTCATCTAATTTGATGAACGGATGCCATCTAGATTGTGGTTCTTGAAACGCACGTTATCTTTCTAGAAGTTACCTCAGTGGCTATTCAAAACATGAAGACTGCAAGACAAAGAATGCTGTAGTTATCTCATATCATCGATATTCAATAATGATTTTCTTTGGATATTTTTTTACGAATTATTCAAAAGAATATGATAGCAGAGTTGGCTATGTGAAACATGAATAATGTAATGGCTCTATTATCCTTCAAGGAATAAATGTTGGAGAATATCGAAATCAGTGCCTAACTTTATTGAAAACAAAAGACAGCCGCTGTTTCGAGCTCCCAGGCTCTCCTCAATTGTGCTAAAGGCGTGGCGCAACTGAGAGTGACTCTCTTGCGTTTGCAATTGATATATTATATTATTTTAATAACATTAATTAATATAGTTATTTCTATACTTATTGTGTTTTTGGACTTGTCTTTATCCGGAATAGGATAATGAGTTAAAATTCATCAATAAAAACTTCAAATCATTTAATGCGATTAGACGAAGCTCTGACATAGTGCGCTATAGTAACAAAAATATGTATTTGTTAACGAAGCTACCTGGCAGCTTCGCTAACAAATACATATTTTTATTTACCTGAAGAATGTTTTTCGAAAGAAGAATATTTCGACTGGAGATGAAAGTGGAGTGACAACGCATCACTGACAACCGTGACAAAGTAACAGCGATAATCTTTTCTCTTTCGAATTAAATCTAAATATATAAAACAAATCATTATTGCCGCCAATAAACTCTGTAATAAACTTACATCTGGTCCTGATGAAATACCAAGTTTTATTGTGAAAGATTGTATTCATGCACTTTCGGATCCATTAACACATATATTTAATCTCATAATAAGCAAAGCCACTTTTCCTAAAATATGGAAATCGGCCAAGATTGTACCTGTCTTGAAAAAAGGTGATCCCTCTGTTGTAAACAACTACAGGCCAATATTCACCTTATCAAACTTTTTCAAAATTGTAGTCTATAATGCTATATATCCAGGTGTCAGAAACAGCCTCAAGAGTGAGCAATACGGATACATGTCAATGAGCTCTTGTTCAAGCAATTTAATGCTGTACTGTACGTACTGTTTTCTCAGTACGTTTCTGGAGTACTCGACTCCACCGGTCAAGTTGATGTGATTTACACAGATTTTCAGAAAGCATTTGATAAAGTTGCTCATGCGTCCTGGGACAGAAATTACGCAACAAATGTGGATTCTCTGATAGCCTCAACAAGTTCTTTCATTCTAACCTGGTTGACCGACGTCAATTCGTATAGTCGTCTGAGTTCATAACTACCTCTGGAATACCCCAAGGGTTTAATCTTGGACCACTGTTATTTATTCCGTCGCAAGTGATCTGATGGATCATATTCACTCTCCATATTTGATGTTCACAGATTATTTGAAACTATATCATGAAATTCAGCTCGCGCTCGACTATGTTGCTAGTTGGTGTGAGGACAATTATTTGAGTTCGAATGTGTCAAAATGTAATATTGTCTCTTTCACAAGGAAAAGAGACAGAATTGACTGTGATTATAGCGTCGGTGTTCAAATTCTTTCTCGTTCTGATAAGGTGGGAGATCTTGGTGTAACCTTCAACCAGAAGCTTTCCTTTGTCGCCCACATCACCCAACTTATTTCATCTGCTGCGAAAATGTGGGTTCGTTATACGTAATGGCAAATATTTAAATATTTCCTCAACATTCATAGGATTATTTAATATCCTAATCTGTAGCAAGTTGCAGTATGGTAGTATAATCTGGCATCGCATTTACACTTGTCATCAACGCCATCTTGAGACTATTCAGAGAAGGTTCTTGAAATTCTTAGTTTGGAGGGAGGATAAAGTTTATCCACAGAGAAGAATCAATCATAACGAATAATTGAGTCGATTCAGTTTAATCTCATTGCAGAGCAGGAGAGAACCTTTATCACTCAAATTTTTGTACAAATTACTGCACAATAGTATTTATTTATTTATTTATTTATCGTATGGCGTTTCGACACATACAAGCACTTATGCAGCACAACAAGTATACATATATCAAGTATTAAATGTAACAAACTTAGGTAGTTTACAAACAAACATCAAGATTATTTATGTATTCAATCGCTTCTGGCGTTGCAAACAGGAAATCCTCGGGGCTGCCCTCGTATGATCGTTGGGGGCATTCCTCTATTATGTGTTGAATCGTTTGGACCTCTCCGCAGTCACATGAGGGGCAAGGGTGTTTTCCCCATTTGTTTAAAAAGTATGCGCATCTGCCGTGTTGGGTCCTAATGCGATTTAATGTGCACCAAGTTTTGCGTGGTAGATTGAATCCAGGGGGTCTTTCTGTTATGCATGGGAAGTTGTTGTTCGGCGGAGCTGTGGACCATTCGTGAAGCCACCTGTCTGTGATGTTAAACTGAGTATCTGTGGCAATTTTTGCGGTGTTTGTTGGTGGTTTTCTGGAGTGTAGTCGGTTTTTGTTGGCGTCTTCAATATAGTTATGTATTGGAAGTTCTCTGTTGTTGAGTATCTTCTTGTACTCGTTTGTCAGCAAGTTGATTCGGCGTAGATGGGGCGGTGGTATGTCGCTTAATACTGGTAGCCATTGAGTTGGGGTGGATTTGATTACGCCAGCGACCATTCTCATTGTGTTGTTTAGTTGTGCATCAATCTTTTTCACGTGGGCACTGTTAAGCCACACAGGGGCATAGTACTCCGCTGCCGAGTAAGCAAGACCTATAGCTGTCAATCTAAGTGTGGATGCTGAAGTTCCCCATGTCGAGCCGCAGAGTTTCTGGATAATGTTATTTCTGGTCTTTAGCTTTTCCGCAGTATTGGTTAGGTGAGCATTAAAGCTTAATGTTCTATCAAGAGTGACGCCTAAGTATTTTGGGTTTTGATTGTGATTGAGTAAAGTATTATCGAGGTAGACTTCAAGTTTTCTCTCGGCCATTTTGTTGTTCAAATGGAAGCAGGTTACTTCCGTTTTTGAAGCATTAGGTTGGAGTCTCCATTTTCGAAAGAAGCTTCCCATTACTTTCAGATCCCTGGATAGGTTCCCTTCGGCTTCTTCTATTGGTTTTGTTTGAGTGGCTAGCGCCCAGTCGTCGGCGTAGCCAAACTTTATTGATGTTGTTTTGGGCATATCTGCAATATATAGGCTAAACAACAATGGCGCGAGTACCGATCCTTGCGGCAGGCCATTCTTAAGCTTTCTGGGAGTACTGGTTTCTGATCCCATTATCACCTGAAAAACTCTGTCGTTAAGCATGTTTTCTATTAGTCTCGATGTGAGTTTACAAGGAATTTTTTGTAGGAATTTGTATATCATTCCTTCCCTCCAGACGGTATCGTACGCTGCCGACAGATCAATAAACGCAACAGAGCTCTTCAGTTTTCTTTGAAAGCCGGCCTCGATGTATGTGGTTAGTGATAATACTTGGTCGGTGCAGCTACGTTCAGGTCTGAAACCCGCTTGTTCAACTGGGATATCTTTGAGTATTACTGAGCTTATTCTGTTGTAGATCAGTATTTCCAGCAGCTTGTACATTGTTGACAGCATCGCAATTGGTCGGTAGCTTTTCGGATGGTCTGCTGGTTTACCTGGTTTTTGAATGGCTATAACTTTTGAGCGTTTGAATTCTCGAGGAATTTCGCTAGTCTGCATGATGTTTGTGAAGAAGCGTGCCAACCAGATCTTCGCGTATTTTCCGCAGTTAAGGAGAAATTCAGGATGAATTCCGTCAAACCCTGGGGCTTTTCCAGGGGTAACATCTTTAAGGGCGGCGGCTACATCTTCGCCGGTGAAAGGACGAGAGTGCTCAGTTTCTATAGATTCGTGTTTAAGGGTTTTTAGATGTCCTCTTACCCTTTTTGTATGAGCTTTATCTCTGGGTGCTCTGGATGTCATCACAATGTGGGAGGCCACTGAGTTTGGTTTAATGAGGGCTTTCTGCTTTTGAGGAGGGTTTCCACCTCCTAGTTTTCTATTTAGGGACCATCCTTTCCGACTTGATGTTTGGAAGTTTAGATTTTCAACAGTTTCACTCCATTTTTGTTGCCTTGCTGCATCTAGGCTATGAAGTAGCTGATCTGCCACTTCCTGATCACCAGTTTCTAGGAAGTTTTGATATAATTCCTCACTATTTTGAGACCATCCAGGGATATACTCTTCCCGGTACCCTCTTGGTATTCACTTCTTTGCTGTGCTAATTACTGCCCCAATAAACCGGGTATAGTTTTTACTCATAGGTGGTATCCATCCTAAGCATTTATCTAGTTCCGATGAGAATTTTTTCCAATCAGCGCGCTTAAAGTTCCATCTAGGTCTCGGGATAGATCTTATTAAAGGTATTTGCTAAATGAACTAGCACATACTGGGAGTCAGATAATCCAGGGATCTCCTGACTACACGACACATTGAACGCTACATTATCATGCACAATAGTATTGATTGTCCTCCTCTCTTGTCTGCTTTGAAATTTCGTGATTCTAGGCAAAATTCTAGTTTATTATTACAGACATTATTTTATTAGACAATATCACTGTTATTTATAACATATTGAATATTATATTGGGTATTATTACTGTAACAAATAAAAGTAAAACATTAGCAGGAAAATAACGGTGTTTTCCCCACTGCGTAAAAAATACTCATATTACTAAGCGGAACTTATTTGCATAAAAATTGCGGATATTGCAAAATATTACAGATATTGAACTTTTTTTGGGAAAATTGAAGTAATTCCGCATAAAATCATCCGCACTGGTAGAAAGAGTGCAAAACATGAAAGACATAATTTACAGTATCAGACCAATATATTTTTTTCGTTCTACAAATTTTTCTACAAATTCGGTTTCGATTCTATTGAATCGGTACACACAAAGCACTTAGTTTTCATATTTCCGGGGGAGTTCTGGGGACCTTGGTGTGTCAGTACGCGGATGAAACATCTATTTTACTGTCTGGTCCTAATAACCGGGCTGTTTCTGGGAATTGTTCACGTGCAGTGGAGCGGATGAGGGATTGGTGCTCCTTATATGGACTCAAAGTTAACACGAGTAAAACCGGCCTTTTGGCATTCAGTAAGGTTTCGGAGTACTCTGAGTCTCCTTGCGTTTGGTGTGATGGCAGGACTGTGCCGGTGCTGGAGTCTGCCAGGTTTCTGGGCGTGCAACTTGACACGTCACTGACATGGGAATTTCAAGTAAAAAACATTGTGTCCAAGCTTAATAGTGCCTGTGCATTACTCCGCAGACTTCGAGAGTTGATTGCACCGGATACTCTAAGACAATTCTATTTCGCTACTGTGCAGTCCGTCATTATGTACAGTGTGATGTTCTGGGGTTCATCGCGCTGGGCCCATTCTGTCTTTGTAGCGCAGAAGCGGTTGATCAGATGCATGCTTCGTTTGCGTCCTCGAACATCATGTAAGACCTATTTCAGGGACCTTGATAGTATGACCGTGCCATCCATTTATTTCCTAACGCTGGTCTTGTTTGTCAGGAAACATCCGGAATTGTTCTGTACAAATGAGCAAAGCTATACCGCCGCAATGTGGATGAGTACCCGTGGCAGGACTAATCTCAGTGTGCCTCAACACAGGTCCGCATTTTTCGAGAGGTCACCATTGTACATGGCTATCAAAGCGTATAATTTACTTCCTATATCTTTAAGGAGGGAACAAAGTCTACTGCGTTTCAGAAAATATACTATCGAATACTTGTTGCACAAGTCATTCTATAGTTTTAAATTTGAATACTAACTAGGAGAATATTCATTTTTATTTTCTATTATATTTAATATCTTATTTAATTTGTAATCACAATGTTCTGATATTTTTTACCTGACGTTGCTGTTTCTGTATGATTTTGCTGGCAATAAAGTTATTATTATTATTATTATTATTATTATTATTATTATTATTATTATTATTATTATTATTATTATTATTATTATTATTATTATTATTATTATTATTATTATTATTATTATTATTATTATTATTATTATTATTATTATTATTATTATTATTATTATTATTATTATTATTATTATTATTATTATTATTATTATTATTATTATTATTATTATTATTATTATTATTATTATTATTATTATTAATTTGATGTTATGGTATCCACAAACTATCATCACTAACACCTAAATTACACTATGCAAAATTGATTCATACTGAAAGGGATTCATACTGAAACCGTAAAATATTCAACTTCAATCTACGAAAGTTTAAACAACATAAAATTGATTTCGTTTCACTAAAATCGATATTATGTTCGATACTATGATATCAACAAATTTATTAACAACGCATGTATTACACTGTATACAATTGAAAAATATATAATTTACATCAAAACTCAAATTATTCAACTTAAAACTGTGAAAGTTTTGTGAAGCGTCTCATTTGCATTAGTATGCAAACTAAACTAACGGCGGGGTGTAACATTCTAATAGACCACCAGTGCCACTGTTGCTTTACTCATTTCATGGCCTGTTTAGGCCATGGTCGTGGCTTCTAAGCCACGACCATATCATGGATTTACCACGTAACAAACAAAGCTATCCTACAGCGTATGAAAAGTAATCAAAGAACGCAAACTTTCATACTTCGAACATATAATGCAAAACCAGAAATAAAGCCTACTCCAGCTTATTCTATTCCAACTATTAGATCTATTTCGGGCTGCAGCAAATGAAATCAATGAGCCATAGTCCATTGAGAATAAGGAACAGAAGAAGAAGAATTTAAACATATCTAGGGTACACCAAACATGAAAAACTTATTGGTGAAAAATTTAGCCAAAGGAGTAATATTTCAGTGTGTTCATCACCACAAAAATTAGAAATATAATTATGATTTCAATTTCAGTAACTCAACCAGCTTCGGCAATGTGATGTGAAAAACTGTTTCATTAAAATTAGTTTGAAAATAGCAGTAAAATTTTGTATGATGTTTTTCTTCAAAAACACATTGTAACAACTGAGTCCATGAATTATATGAAATCTGTGAATTCTAATATTGTATAAATTTTTGAAAATTTTCGATACGTAGTATTTGTTGTCACTTCCACTGCGATATAATCCGTTCAATTCAAAATATATCTGAATTTCAAGGTAGAAATTTAAATGAAATTCGATAATATTCAACAGAGGGACTTTCCAATTACAATTAAAATTTTCAATAGAAAATATCTCTCAATCACAGCGAAACATAGAAAAGATTGTGTAGACATAGATCATCTCTGTGAAGAATCAATAAAACTTAGCAATGAAGTGCAGTGTAGAGAATTAATACATCACCTGAAACAACAGAAACTACAATTCGATTTGACAATAAAAGGGATTAATGGCATTTCTGAAAATAGGAGAAAGAGGGGGCTGCTGGAGAAATTTTAACGGAGGTGTTTGGAGTTAACGATGAAGTATACCAAGATATCGACGGATTACAAAAAAATCAGCAAGAAATCATTCAAGCATCAAACCACCAGGCCAGGTTCATGGTTAAAATGGTTTCCCACATTAACGAGACAGAGCAAAAAATTGCGACTCGATTAAGGAATTTTACTCAAAAACTAAATCAAGGACTTGAAGCTGTTCAAGAAATGCAGAAATGGTACAAAGCTGCTAATTCAAATACTATCAGCATGAATATTCTCCATGTACAACAACGAGATGTTCTTCGAAGTGCCTGAGAAAAACTTCCAGGAGAATATACAAATAAAAAATCACACATACCTTTGTTCACCCACAGTCGTCAAGAACATTGAAACGAATCCAAATTGCATCATCGACCAAATCTCCAATCGCTTAGATAGAGCTCACTGCACAATAAGAGAAATACCATGGAGAAGTACACGATGGAAACAATTATACCTTACGAATACATGGCTTTACAGTATATTTCAACCCAAAAGAATATCTGTGATTTGCAATGGACAACGAAAAGAGGTCATCATCAAGGATTCTGGAGTTATCAAACTATCCCAAAATTGTGTTCTGAAGACAAACAACATCTTTCTTACTCCAAAAATAACAAGTTCAGTTACCGTTACTAGCACCGCGGTTAAACGTATCACCGTTCAAATTCAAATTCAAATTCAAATTCAAATTCAAAAACGTTTATTTATCTTTTTGGTAATTACATGTCATTTTTATTATAATAATTTTTACATCGTGGGAAGTTTTAAGGCCTCGCGACCTTCTTCAACCCTAGGTATTTATACATAATATGTAAAAAAAAAAAAAACAAATATTCTCATTGATACATTGTTTTTCATCTGTGGCCGACTTATTTATTACGTGCCATTTGGTTAAATGTCCGATTTTCAATTCGTCGGACATTTAATGGTAAAGGAAACCACAGAAAACTTTAGATGTTGTATAATGTGTGGTTAATATTGAAAATTGAAAATGATACATGGTTATATATTGTTGAACATGATAAGATGTGATAGAAATATGAAAAATGAATGTGAATGTGAATATGAATGTGATGAAGTTAATTATTTCAGTATCAGTTGAAAAACAGGAAAGGAATGAAATATAATTTTAGTCTATGTTTCACTCTTATCCACCCACGCACATTTGACTTTAGCACACTGCACTTTATCGCGCACTGCGCCACTAATCACGCACGCTAGCGGATACGAAGAGGTATGTTCTCAAGATGGTCGAGAACTTCATTTGTTGGCTCCTGTAAGGCCTGTAGAATTCGTGCTGGCGGGAATGGAAATTTATTTCTTGGTTTTCTGCAGAGTGCACCTCGGCGTGTGTACCATGGGGCCATCAGCGTCGCTTGGGCAACCAGATTTGGTCCTTGTAAGGTACGTAGGGCATATCGAGCTTGCAATTTCTTCATGTGTTCGAAGATTGGGGGCATATTTGTATGCTCGTGAACGAGTCGAGACGGGTAACGATAGGGGAGTCGGAAAATGCTGCGTCAGATTGCTCGTTCGCAGCTTTCGATTTGTTTGACGAATCTTTTTTGGAGAGTCGCACAGAGCAAACATATATACGAAATTACAGGACGAAGGAATGTCTTGTAAGTATTCAGCAGAGTAAGGGGATTGCATCCCCGTATTCTGCCTTTAAGTGCGTAAAGAAGGTTAGCTCTATTGCGAATTTTTTCAAGAGTTTTTTCCAGGTTGATTTTCCAGGAATTGTGTTTAGAGAAAGTTACACCCAAGTAAGTGATTTCGTCCTGAAGTCTGAGGTTTTCACCCCAGAGCGTCAGGTGAACATCATTACTTTTGAATTTGGGGGAGTGTGAATAATTGAAGTGTGAAAACAAAATAGACTGGGTTTTACTAGGATTGGGTGCGATTCTCCAGTTGCTCGCCCACGTACTGAAGACATCTAGTTGTCTCTGCATATTGCGGCTGCAATCCGCCGACGTCCTTCCCGTGGTCCAGATCGCCGTGTCATCTGCAAAAAGTGAAATTTTTGAGAGTATATTGTTGGGATGTGGGATATATGTGTGATATATGTGTATATCAAGTAAAGTAATGGAGCTATTGAGGAACCTTGTGGGATGCCAGCACTGGGAATGAAAGGTTCGGAAAAGGTGTTTTTAATTTTTATACGGATTCTAAGATCTATTAAATATGACATAATGAGCTTGACGAAGTGTATAGGCAATCCGATAGTCAGAAGCTTTCGAACTAGTCCGGCGTGCCAAACCTGATCGAAAGCCCGCTGAACGTCTAAGAATATACCTATGACACATTCGCCGGAATTAAGTGAATTGGTGATATCAGTGTGGAGACTGAATAGGGGATCATATGTGGAATGATGGGCTCTGAAACAGTGTTGAAAAGTCGGAATGATGTTGCGAGACTCGGCAAAGTCTCTGAGGCGATCATTTAGAATTTTCTCAAATATCTTTCACATTACATTAAGCAAGGATATAGGCCTGTAGCTGTCCGGAGAGGTGTTATCTTTATTAGTTTTCGGAATCATTACCGTTGTAGCTTCTTTCCAGGAAGAAGGAAAGTAGCATATTTCTAAACAACGATTATAGACCGATTGAATGAAGTCTATGGCGTTATTCGGTAGGTGACGGAATACGGAACGCGACAGGCCATTCTTGCCTGGCGCCGTATTCTTACCAGATTTGATGACTTCCGAAACTAATTCAGAATTGATAGGGGTGTTGAAAATATTGTTGCCGTTCAGTTCAGTCACAACCGCTATATTTTTGAGATTATCTAGGTGCCGTTCTAGGGTATTGAACAGCTGCACGTTGAATCTGGGATTTTGGGGAATTTGAAGTATGCTTTGGAGATGCTGTTTGAAAATATCAGCTTTCTCCTGTGGGTCAGATGTGAAGTGACCATCAGGGGTTTTTAAATGAGTGCATTGCCTAGATCTAGAACCGGTAATAATGCGGAACTTACGCTAATACTCTTTACCATTCCGGAAGTCTAGTGTAGACGTTAAGTCTGACCACTTTTCTTCTTTGAAACGGTTGATTTCTTGGCGTATTGTAGCAGATAGACGGTTGTATTCAGTTTTCAAGGCGTCATTTCTCGTACGTAAATACGTACGATAGAGACGCCTTTTTGACTTAATGAGACTGATAATGAATGGCGGTAGCGGAGGTCGATTAATATTTACTGTTTTTTCGGGGACACAGGCATTATATGCTTCCGAAATGAAACTAGAAAAGCTATCAAGAGCGTGATCTATTTGAAATTGATTTTCAAGAGGTTGTAGCGGTGGAAGATTATTTGCCACATTATCCTGGAACTCTTTCCAGTTGGCGTTTTTGTGGCTCTTGTAAGTTATAAGAGTAGGCGCCGGGGGCGGTGGATCGGAAATATTTGAATTAATAAGTAATGGAAGGTGGTCAGAAGTAATTGTTTGACAGATGTAACAGGGCTCTTCGAAATAATGAATGAGGTCAGGAGTCGTGATGATATGATCTGAGATAGACATACCATTATGACTAAAGAAAGTGGGGTCGATATTATAGCAACGCCATAGATTGTGCTGAATTAGACATTCGGACAGAATTCGACCGTTTCTGTTTGTAACAATGTCTCCGAATTGAATGTGAGTTTGGAATTGTGGCTATATATTCTAAGAAATCGGCTGGAAGTAAATTTCCAGGCGGATTATAATAACTGAAAATGGCTACTGTTAAATTGTTAATTTGTACTTTCGCGGCTGCACATTCGAGATTTGAGAATTGAACTGGAAGTTTCAGTTCTTTCGAATGGAAGGTGTGATGAATTAAAAGTGCTGTGCCGCGAATAGTGCCGAGAGTGCTATTCCTTTGAAATGTTTTGTATTTTGAAATTTTCAGATCAAATTTCAACCTAGTTTCAGTGATTGACAGGATGGCGATATTGGAGTGTTCTAGCAGTGCTCTAAGGAGATGAAGCTTGCGGCGAAGGCCGCAGGCATTTACCGTACCTAGCGTGAAATTCATAAACTAATTAGGCGATGGTGAGGTTCGATAATTCCTCTTTCGAGAAATAATTGATTGGGGCCAATGCTATTGATATTCTACCGCCGACGTAATTGATGACGGTGGAACGATTTAGAAAGTCTGAGGAGGCTCGTTCGATAGTTTTAGCGATGAGCAATCGCTTTTCAGGAAAGATATTGGACAGAGTTTGTGTGATGAATTTTATGAGAGAGTCGACACGTGCGAAGTGCTCGTAGGAAGTGTCGTCGAAGGGGTCGATTTCGTCAAGAACTTTGACGGGGGCAGTGTTTTCGGAGGCTTTTGGGGGCTCTAAGCATTTGGGGCATTTCATGTCCCAGGCAGGATGACTTCCCTTGCAATTGGGGCATGTGGAGTTCTTGAGATTAGGACAGATGAAATTTTTATGTTGATTGCCACACGAAGCACAAGAGGGCTTGTCTGTGCACTCGGTGCGATCATGTCCAGACTTCGTGCAAGTAGAGCAGTATTTCTGAATCGGAGCAGGGGCTTTCGACGGTTCTACAGCGTAAACACGTCCGTAAATACGAACGCCTTTCAAAAGAAGATGGTCGATAGAGGTTTTGGAGTGAGTAATCACTCGAATGAGAGAAGTAGGTTTGCTGGTCGATTTGGAGATAATTCGCCAACATTTTGTGAATTCGACCTGTTGGTCCTTCAGAATAGAAGATATTTCTTCAATATCGTAATCCTGGTCAACTGATTTGATGATACAGGAGTGAGAAATAGCTGATTTTTTTTAAATTGCAGCGCTTTTATGAGCGTGACTGTTGAGGGGGGCGAAAGAGATTGTTGGAGTACCTACGAGGTTTTGTAGGATTTTTTGGAAATTATTTGGGGCGGAAGACTTGCACTCGACAAGCGCTGTTTTATCGAAGTTAACTTTCAAGTTAACTATGGTCAATTCTGGTGTTCGGAGAATTTTGAAAAATTCTCTCTGAGATTTGAAGTTATCAGGAATATTCCTGATAACATAACGGAACAGTTTAGGTGTTTGCTGCACGGTGATGTTGTTCGACATCGAAGAGGAAGTTGAACGGGAAGATGCTGTAGATCCCGTGGGTGAGGCATGCCTTGGAATGTGGGATTCGGGTTTTGAGACAACCCGTGAAAGTAGGGACGGAATATTTTCCTGGCTAGGAGCTAGTTGGCGTGCTCTGCTCCTGGTAGATGTACCGGAGTTGGTACTACATGTGCTGGTCGGTGTAGAGGCCCGGCGGACGGAGGCCTCTTTTTGAGAAATCGGCGTCTTCGATGTAGAAGTCGCGGGAGGTGTGGCCTTAATTATTTTGATTATTTTAGCGCTTTTGGACGAAGCGGGTGGCTTTTTACGTCCACCCGGCTTCGGGCTACTAGGCATTACGTTAGAAGTCGCGATCAATATAAAATACCATAAACAATCACAATAATGCTGAAAAATAAACGGTTCGTTAGTATCTCACCAGGTCCTGTGGGTGTGGCCTACAGCCGTGTTCGCTTGTTCGGTCACTAGCACTGGAACTTTGGGTAAGATTTACAACTATTGTATCGACAACTTATTGTATATAGTAACCTGCAGGACTTGAAAAAGTCCTATGATGGGAAATAGCTTGTAAATAGAGACTATTATCCTTGCAGTTACTTAACGATGAACTCTTCGTATCACCGTTAATATTACAACCCACTTGGAGAGTCTTGATACTACACCAGTTATACAGGTCGATGATGTCTTGGAAGCGATTGACCACCTTCTTCCATCAGGCAATCAAGAATCAGATCTTCATCCAAAGATTTTGAGAAAAGTCCATGGCCAAACTACATCAATAAGCACTTTAACATCTGTATTATGTGTTATAGCAGCCATATACTATTTGTATAAAATGTTAAGAACACGGATACAAACACCTTCAATGCCCAACCCAACATCACATCAGACAACATGTCGCCGGTCTCATCAGCTGAAGGTCACCGCCCAATGGAGCCAGATTGTACACTGAGTCAGAGGGGAGAGTGCAGTACAACCGTTGAGATGAAGCCCTTGTTGTTAGATCCTCTGAGCATCCCAGCATGTTCAGAATCTTGAAGATTTTGAACAGATTTATATAGTTAGAATAGGGAAATATTTTACAATCATGTATTAGGCAATCAGTATCTAGGTTAACACAACTATTGCGAATATCATGGGTTCACCATACTCGCATGAGTGTGATGAACTTCATTTTAGCGAGTAAGCAGTTTTAATTTATGTATGAATACGTTAATATTTTCTGAATAAAATCAGTTCTACATCAGTAGTCAACTCATTCACCTGACAAGGAGTAGGCAGATTGAGGTCTTGTCAGCACCGAAACCCTTTCATACCGATTTCCAGGAATCGGGAGAATTGGGCCTTAAATTGGTTGTTCATCAGTCGGCAAATAATCACCCTCTGACAAGGAGTAGGCAGATTGAGGCCTTGTCAGCAACGAACCCTTTCATACCGATTTCCAGGAATCGGGAGAATTGGGCCCTACATCAGTTGTCCACTGGTTGATAATTAATCAACATCTGACAAGCAGTGGACAGATTGAGGCCTTGTCAGCACCGAACCCCTTTCATACCAATTTCCAGACACCAGGAGAATTGGGCATTACTAATGTTCATACTTTAATAACATTCTTAGATTTATGGTTAGGTATTAGCACGGCATATTTCTATACAAAATATAACTCAAATCTTTTCACGAGAGACATAATACGTGAGTGGGAAAACGATTGTAGTTACTCTAAATGACTTTAAAAACAGATACATTTATGCCATTTTTGAAGGAATTTATATATGCGGGACAAAAAACCGATGAGTTCTCAGAGTTGCACATATCAAAAGCCCGATTAGATAAAAACGACTGTCTAATGGTTGTTCGTGGAGCTGTGAAGCTTTAACGCTTCACAGCTGCACGTTCCAGCGAATGACCTCGTAGTCGATTGTTCTCACTCACAGTAAATATATCACTCAAATCAAAAGCAAAGATCTCATTCAAAACTCTAAAGGTGGTGATAATATCTCCACGCTTCACTCTGTCCATTTCGGTGATGGGGCCAAATAGTAGTAAACGCTACTCGTAATTACGTTTATTGATACCATGAGGCATTCTAGTAGTCCTTCTCTGAACACTTTCGAGAAGATTTTGGTCACGCACTAACACTGGACACCAAATAGAGGAACCAAATTTCAGCAACTGTCGAATATATGTCGAATTATAAATCGTAGATGCAGTCTGAACCGAAGGCGGTTTAAAAACTTTTCCGAATAGATACAGGCATGAGTTTGATTTCTACACATCGCATATTACTATGCTGTTCGAATTAATTGGGACAAAGGTCGAACCCTCACGTCAACTCAGGTAGTAAACAAGCAGGTGTGAGGGTGTTTGGGCCACTCTGGTACTCACATACTTACTACAGTAATTCAAACGAAGAAAAAAATGTTTGTCCCAATTAATTCGAACAGCATAGTATATAGAAGACCACGACAAATCGTTTGAAATCACAGCACCGAGATATTTCTGTGTAATGACCGAAACGATTTCTGACCCGTTGATAAAGACTATCAGATTTGGGTTATTTTTGACGACGTGAAGCACAGTACAACCTGCATCATATCGTGGTACTACGTAAGATCCGCATTTATCTTAGTATCATAGGCATATTGTGAACACTTACAGTTAAGCAGTTTCGGAATGTCAGATGTATAAACAAGGAAGAGCAGAGGGTCTATCACAGGCCCCTCTGTACAACCCTCTCAGCACTGGAAATACGTCAGAATAATTATCGCGCGCTTTTACTGGAAATTATCTACCACAAAGGTAGGCAGATAACCATGAAAGCGTCTGCCCACGAATACCTACGTCGTCTACTTTTATCGTTAATAATTGCAATTTTTATGTACTGAATAAAAAGCACTTTGCTCAGTTTTCCTACATTATACTAATTGCTAGACTACACCAAAAATGCTGTTAATTCTTTTTCAAAACCTAAACTGCTAAACTAGCTGCCAACACAAATTTTGAAAAAACCACCAAACATACTTTCCCAGCAATTAATATAAATTTGTGAAACTAAGCGATTTTATTTAATATATATTTAATATATTAAACAATGTGTTACTAAGATAACGAAGATTTTATTAACTCTCATAAATTTTTGTTTAGAGACTCAGGGGAAATTATGGATGTGTTTCTGTTCTCCTGTGTGATATGACTTTTTTGAAGGTTGAATCTCAGTTGCAGTGGCGGCCTTAGGGAATGACGAACAGGGCAATTGCCAGGGGCCTCGCACTTCCAGGTTCCTCGCGTCAACAAATATCTATAACACTAGAAGAATCATGTGATATTGATGGACATAAATTGTATGAAGAACTGAATATGTTCTTCAGTGTGTATGAAAGAAACGATGACATTATTTCGCTGCTGAAACACATAATAGAAAAAAATTAACTGAAGTTTACCTCACTATCGAAATAGTTCCGAGAATTTTTGCTACCACACCTGTTACGGTTGCGTCTACTGAAATCAGTTTTTCTAGGCTTAAAATTATTAGAAAACTAGCGGACCCGACAGACGTTGTACTGCCATGACATTCCAAGCTATTAGGATGAACGAATGAATGCATATACAAAAATTCACTCAAGTCGATCCAGCTGTTGAGTTGCAGTATATTAATAATAAATTGAAATTGAAACACTTTCAACTCTACATATGTTTCGGGTGGTTAGTCCCTTATGATGAATAATACCTAAATTTCTGATTTAATTTTTGAATTGACGTAAACTCAATACGCATTATTTCTAATTGTAAATTCCTGATTACAATTTATTTCAAAATTAAATCAGAACTTCCTCAATTTCTGAAATAATTTTGAAATTTCAGAAAGCATAATTCCTACTTGAAATCAGAAAATTCCCAAATAGAAATGATGCATATTGATATTTCGTCAATTTCAAAGTTGATTTAGAAATTAAGTTATTACTCTTAATAATGGAATAACCGCCCGGAACATACTCGTAAGTAGAGTTGTTATGTTTCACTCAGTGAAACTCAATCCAAATGTTTTAATTAATTATTGTATTATATAATATATTATATCGTTAGGTAGCTCTTCGCACATTTGATTGACTGCCACGACCTAAGTCAGGTCGTCTTCTCCTCGGCATCATGAATTGTAATTATTCAAAGTGAGAAAAGTTGTCGCGCACTTAGAGGTAAATTGTCACTATCACAAAAGATCAACAAAAAAAGAACACATAACTTGAAATGTCACTATCACAAAGGATCACCGAAGTGAAGAAAGTTCTCGCGCACGTAGCGATAATCGCCACTCACTAAGATAGAAGGATGCACTATTTGTATGAGGTATCGATCGACATAGACTCTATGTCATAGAGGATAGATCGATATATAAGTTGATTGTCGAATGTCAAATATTATGGTAGCTTCCAGAAATTCAATTGGTGACAAACCTTAGGATTTATCAATCTACATAAAAATAATCTGATAGATAGTTACCAACTGTAGATAGCTAAAATTCAGTTCATTGTTTACCCCCTAAGAATAAATATGTAGTGAAAAAGATATAAAAATTTTAATTGGTTATTCAATTTAAACTATTCTTTCAATTTGATTTCTGAACGACGGAGGACACATATTTAATTCCGAGCAATTTCAAATTTATTTACCTTCTAAATCTTCTCTGGACTTCAACAAATAATTCAAGACCAAAATTAGCGAAACCGCTCTAGAGTTTTAGCGAGACTTACGAACAGCAATTCATTTTTATATTATAGATTCATTTGAAACTATTCTATCAATTTGATTTCTGAACGACGGGGGACACATCAAAGGAAAAACAAAAGTGTTCCAAGCATGCTCATATTTATTCACCTTTTAAACCTTCCCTGGACTTTCACAAATAATTCAATACCAAAATTAGCCAAATCGGTCCAGCCGTTTTCGAGTTTTAGCGAGACTAACGAACAGCAATTCATTTTTATATATATAGAGATAGAGATATATGAGGAATTCGATGACACAGGATCGGCTTTCAGCCCTTGCTATTCTTGCAATAAAAAATGACGTAGCTCATTCGTGGGATTATTGTGCTTTAATTAACGATTTTAGTCAGTAAAAGACGCAAACATCAATTTTAAAATTTATTATCTCTGTATTTGTTAATTTTGTAAATCTTTCAATGTAAATAAAATATTTTAAAACTCAAATTTTGTAAATCTTTCAATGTAAATAAAATATTTTAAAACTCAAAATTTGTTTATTTGTATAACTTTAGCATTTTCCGTCAAACATAATGAGTACCTACCAAAAAACCAGACCTACTTTCGCATCACATAGGTACTTCATCGTAGGACAAAAGGTCTGCCGCCCGGAACCTTCATTGTCTATAGCAGCGGTTCTCAACCTGTGGACCGCGGGCAGAGGTACTAGTGACTCGGGGCCCAGTACTGTGGTACTGGGCCGCGGGTTCTGGTCGAAAGAAGAATAAAACCCGATATTGACTCTCTCGTAGGTGACAAACAATGTCAAAAGTCCCATGAAGTTTTTATTTCTTTTCGCTTTGAACACTTGTATTTAAGGATTTATAACAAAGTAAATAAAATAAAGTTCTTTTGTCTATGAATTCTAAAAATTGTTCTTTGTTTAATCCTTTTATACATATTTAACTAAGAGTTGCACGTCATAGGCCATAGATAGGGTATATTGGTTATAATATATATTCTCCTTATCCTTTACAGTTTTTATTTGTTTTTCTTGTGTATTTAGTAAGTGGGCCTCAAAGTTCAATTTTCAAAATATGTGCTCCCACCAATTAAAAAGGTTGGGAACCGCTGATCTATAGATTTAAATCGAAATTTCTAAAACAGACAATTACGTAACTAATGATAAAATATGAGAAATAAATGAATGGAATAAATAAAGAATAAATAAATAAAGAATAAATATTTGATTTATTGAAAATTTGAGCGATTAAATGACAGAATCTGGAAATAGAAGTCAATAGAGAATATTAAAATCATCAAATATCAATCTTAGCCTCAATGTTTAAATTCCTCATACCATTTACTGTTCGTTACTGTTCGAAGTGTTGTACGATACGGACGTGTTTTTGTGACGTTCCTATAAATTTGTTTAAAACATTCAATAATAGTTATTTAAAAATATCGAAATAAGTAACGTGTATAGTGAAAAAAAAGTGCTCTATAACACCCAATAAATTGGGCATTTCATTTGCAACAAAACAATCAGAATACGTTAAACTTGTTTTAATTTATTCTGAAATAACATTATTGTGGAAGTTGTACAAATTCACTTCAGCAAAATTTGACATCTGGTATCCATCACCTATCCGTTCGCAATCTTTTACCAGGAAAGAGTGCCCATTCCCAGCTTTTACGAAAGACCAAGGTACCTGCCGCTGCCCTAGTAAATCATCGAAGACGGATAAACCGTGTTGCCACGTTTAAGCAAAACTGAGTGTATCTAGGAATTGAAGGTGAATAACGCTTCGATAAAAAATATATTACAATCATCTGTTTTAATTTTGGATCAATTCATATTAAATTATCATCAATATGTCGGCAAATAAGCAAATCGATACGATTTCTTCTCCACAAGTTGATATTCCTCAATGTGGACTTTGTAGAAAATCGATTGTAAAAAAATGCGCAAATTGCCAACATTGTCTGAAGTCGTTCCACCCAGATTGTGGATTGAAGGTGAAAAAGTGTTGTGACATCGAATTAAACATGTCAGTCCCTAATGAAGAAACAACTGGAAGCTCATCAACGATGGTTAGTTTAACACCTAGGATCATAGACAAGAAATCAACTCAAGTGGATCTTCTCTAAAAATAATTTATGAATTGGAGTCCAAAAACAATATTTTGGTAGAAAATAATTCCCTTTACAAAGACAAAGAACTTGTCACTATTGTAGATGATGAGCAGCTTATACCAGGGGCTGATACTCAAAGAAATTCCGGTGATTCCCCTATGTCCACATTATCCGTGTGTTCACCTGAAGCTCACCGGCAAACTAGTCTGGTTAAAGGAAAAGTTACAACTCTCGATCTTCCTAAAAAAAATAAAAAACAGAAATCATTCAAAAAGTTTACTCTGGCTGAGATAAATCAGGCGGTTGAATCAGCACAAAGAGTAGGAAATCTGAATGAAAATAATGAATCTCCTCCCAAACTTGATAAAGCATTGGATTCTGAATAGAAAATTGTAGAAAAAAAAGTAGCAAGCCTAGGAAAACTCTGGTTGTGGGAACTGATTCTGGAGGTGCTGACGTGGAGGGCTTAGACAAATTTAAACATTGGTGTAGTGCAGATAGTGTTAATTCCATGGTGATTGCGGGTTATGTTCGAGCTGATTGTTTTTGTCGTACCCACAGAAAACACGGTGGATCCATCTTGTACACCAAGCAAAACTTGAAGGTGAAAAATTTAATGGTTTCCAAATTCTCAGAAGAAATGCATGTTGAAATCTGAGGTGTTATTATTTCGGATGGAGGTATTCGATTCGGAATCCTCAGTGTTTATAGACCATGTTTAGGTAACTATGATCTTTTTTTTGATCGACTATTTTGTGCATTACAGCATTGTTTCCAAACGGTAAATTATATTGTTTTATGTGGCGATTTGAACATTGATTATTTAAAAAAGGACTGTAAATATTTCAAATTGTTCAGAGATCTATTAGATTGTTTCGGATTGAACGTTACATCCCAGTATGCTACTAGAGAATTCACCAATATAAATGGACATACCAGTATCTCTAAAGTAGACTATATCATTACAAATATTGATTCCGAAAATTACAAAGTTAGTGTTTTTGAACATCATATCAGTGACCACAAATGCATTCTATTTGAGACAGTTCACAAACAAGCACGCAATGAAAAAGAAACAACTTACTCTTTCAGAAATATTAGTCAGGAAAATATGAATTTTTTGTTTTCTTTATCTGAATACAATTTTTCTGACTTGATTTATAATTTTGATGCTGATACATGTTTTGATTCATTCATTGATGTTATTCGATATCATTTTGAACAATGCTGTCCTATGCGTGAAGTATCTTCGGTAGATCGAAAGAAAAGATGGGTAACAAATGAGATACTTCAAAGTAAACGTAACCTATCTAACCTTCATCGACTACATAAAAATACCCGTTCGGAATGTGCCCTACAAAACTATAAAAATGCCAGAAATCAACACAATATGCTTATCAAAAATACGAAATATACGTTTTATAGTTCAGCTATTAATGGTTCATCGAACAGAAATAAAACCATTTGGAATATTGTTAACGATCTTTCTGGGAAAAGTGGCGGTAGGCGAAGTGATGTGACCTCAAACTTTGAGGGGGAGGTGTTTGACGATCCGAATCAGTTAGCTGATGTTTTCGCCGAACATTTTTCCACGATGGCTAGTACCAAATTAACATCTCGATATGGCAATAATCTATCTCGGATTTGCACATTATCACCCATGGTGAACACCAATTTTTACTTCTACCCTGTCACTAAAATTGAAGTTGAGGATACCATTAGAACCTTAAAAAATAAAAAAAGCGTCGGTGTTGATTCCATATCAGCCAAAGTTTTGAAAGGAATTAGTGGAATTATTGGCGAGCACTTTGCAAATCTTATAAATGTTTCCATCACTACTGCAAAGTTCCCCAATATCCTTAAGCAATCCATAGTAATTCCAGTATTTAAGAATTACTAATTATCGCCCAATATACATTTTGAGCGTGTTTTCCAAGGTAATAGAGAAAATTGTTTTCGCCAGAATGATGAGTTATCTCAATAGATTCAAAATAATTGACTCCGCGCAACATGGATTCAGAAGCAGCCACTCAACTCAGTCAGCTGCGGTTAAGTTTTTTGAATACGTCTACGAGTGTTTGGATAAACACTTGTTTGTGGCGGGGTTATTTTTTGATTTATCTTGCGCATTTGATTCACTATCCTTTGAATTTTTACTTGATAAATGCTACAATTTAGGTTTCAGAGGTGTGTTTCTGAATTGGTTACGTAGTTATCTTGAAGAAAGAACAATGGTAGTGAAAATTGGCGAGAGCTATTCTCAGAGACATGATATTGCTCTTGGAGTGCCTCAAGGCTCTGTACTCTTCTATTCATATTGTTCATAAACGATCTGCCTGCGAAGTTGTCCCGGTTTTTGGTGGCACTATTTGCCGATTATTCATCGGTGGTTGTTTCTGGCAGGACTCCTGAAGAACTTCTGGAGGCATGTGAATGCATTGTGAGGGAGTTTGTAAGTTGGTGTCAAATGAACAATCTGATGGTGAACGTTGACAAAACTGTATGTGTTCAGTTTTGTCTGAAGGGCAATGGAATTAGTACCTTGGATGTTAAATATGGGGACAACACTATATCATCATCCCAATCAACGAAGTTTCTTGGAATATATGTAGACAGAAATTTGAGATGGACATCACACATTGAGGTCTTATGTAAAAAATTGAGTAACTCATTTTTTGCAATCTCTAGAATCAAGAACATCGTACCTAGAAACTGTGTTATGAATGTGTATTACAGTCTTGTATATAGCCATCTAAATTATAATATTCTGCTGTGGGGCTGCTCTACAGAAATAAATAGGGTGTTTATTACACAGAAGCGAATACTTCGATTAATATTCAATATTCATCAGCGAACATCTTGTAAACCTATCTTCATTAATAATTACATACTTACCTTACCGTGTTTATATATTTATAGATGTTTGTTATATGTTAAAGAAAATGAAGATAGGTTTATTAAATCGAATAGTAATCATGAGTATTCAACAAGAAACAGGGATGTGCTACTTATTCCTATGCATAAAACAGCTAAATTTGAGCACTCTCTCTATTGTCAGAGCATTAAAATTTTCAACCATTTACCATCGAATTTGAAAGTACTGAACGCTCATTTGTTTAAGAGGAGAGTTAAATCCCTGCTCTTAACAAAGGCATACTATAGTGTGTCAGAGTACTACGATGATTCGGATGTAGGCAATAATGTATGAATCAATTTTTTGTATCATATATTTGTATATTTTCTTAACACAAATGTTCTTCACCATGTGAAATTGTCTCAAATGTTTAATATCTCTGAGGAAATTTTTATTTTCTTCTCTTTTCAATCAAAATTGTATATTATTGTAAATATGAATTTAACCAAGATTTTTGTTTGAACCAATATTTTTGCTCGAGGGCTGAATGGAAGATAGGACTCCAAACTGAATTCGGTCCTTTTGAGAGCATTTCTCTTAGTTGTAATTATTTATCAATTGAAATGAATGTAATTTTACTATGTAAGGAATGTTTCACAATAAAATTATATTATTATTATTATTTATATCAATCCAGTTTTCTGAAAACACAGTTTTACAAGATATAGGTATTGCCAATACAACAATTTTTCTCTTTATGCTGAAAGTAATTTCGCATTCTAAAATGAAAATGCGTATATCTGAAACTAAAATTTAAAGAAAAACAGAATTATCACTCCCAGTCCTTTCCTCTCTTATTTTCAAATGCAATTTATATTTTTGATGACGGAAAAGTAATACTCAATTTAAAACCTTGAACAAACTCTTTCAGAAGAAGATGAAAGGTGAAAAATGAAAAAATAAACTAACAACATTAAATTAAAATCGTTATTAAAAATAATTAACACACCGACATACTCTCAAAGATATAAGCCCCAAACTCATTTCTATTCAGATTCTCTATGTTAATGCTATTCACTTCTATGTTCTTCGTACGTTACGGTAACATTTTAGTACTTTATACACTTTTCTTTGTCCGATAAACATAGAATGTCGGTTGAAGTGAAGTAGGGACTTATGTTTGTTTACGTTTGAAATATCTCATGGCCTGTTATATTCGAGAATGGTTTCAACCAGAGGAGTTAAATTGAAATTTATTGAAGGAGAGAGGGTGTTATGTTATGAGCCCGATCCTACTAAAGCTAAGGTTCTTTATGATTCTAAAGTATGTCTATGAATTATTTCATGCTTATCAATTTGGTATACCATGATTTCTTTCAAATCAGTTTTTTTTGTAGGTTTTGGATGTAGTTTTTAATAAAGATCAGAAAGGAAAAAAAAATATTGAGTATCTAATACACTTCCAGGTGAGTAATTCGAGTATTCAATTCGCTATGATAAGTATTTAATCAAAGTAACTGTTTTTACAAAGGGCTGGAATTCTTCTTGGGATAGATGTGTAAGTGAAGAATTTGTTTTGAAGGATACTCCAGAAAACCGACAGTTACAAAGAGATCTTGCAGAAAAATCTCAATTGCAGTTGTAAGTTATCATTTTTCGTAATTTCTTTAATAATTCTTGGGAAACTATATGATTTTTATATTTATTATTGTTTTATGTGAATAATGGTATACCTAAATTATTACTGTTTTATATTATTATGAAAGATTAAGGGCATTCCTTAAAGATTTTTCCTGCATAATTTACGTTATATATCTTTCGTTAGCAATTTTTGAAAATTCATCACTTATAGCTACTTAATACCTACTATGAGTAAATACTGTTTTTTGAAGAGTATAGAAAATTGTACCATTGAAAATTCTCACAGCTCTTTTAATTTTTCTCTTCTAGTTATAACTTATAACTGTGTCATTTTCAGAGTATTTTCTTACTAAACCATTATTAGTTTTATTGATACCAATACCAATAATTACAACCACAGTGTTAATGCCTGTAATGTGAGATACAGTGTGAAAAATATATACTATGATATTTTATTTGAGAATAAAAATAAATTATACGTAATACAAAATAAGTCAAACAACATAATGTTCAATCAAATTTTTTTTGGTCGACTTCCCTAATTTGCAAGGTTTTCAAGACAATCAGTAGGCCTTGCTTGACATAGAGTCTATCTCCATGTCTAACTCTTGTCCCGACTTTAGTTATTTTTGAAGTCCACAGTTATTTTTTAAGATGTTGTGTTCATCAAATATTATTTTTATTTCAGAGGAGTTATCTGACTACAATTTATTAAGATCTATTTTGCATTCTTGGATAGTCCAATAATATACAAGTACTTCAACTTAAGGTTTTAGAGTGTTAGTTTGGGATTCTTAGTTTTTAACAAGTTGAAACATTTTTCAGATGTTCAAATCATCTCTAAATGTTCTACTCCCAAGCAGAAAATTTAACATCTTAGGTATAGGCAGTCATGTAATAAACAAAATTTCCAATAAGACAACCTTATATAGTTGGATTGGCAATAAAATAAGCTCTCTTTTGCTATATAATTCCATTAAATAATTTATAAGGCTAGAAAAATTATATTTACTTACCTGTTTATACTAGGCAACTCCCTAGTTACACCATATTTTGCCATATATTCTTTCAGCTGAGGCTCAACTTCTGAATAACAGATCAAGTAAATTAAATAAGAAAATTTTACTGAACATTTATTTAGTTGTTCAATATCTGATTTACCTTGGCACCTGATTTAGCTTGGCATCTATTTGCAATGTATCAATTTGTGTTATTGTCAATGGTGGATTTATACTAGGGGCAGTCGGGGCTAGTGCACAGGGCGGCAAAATTTGGAAAGTGAGAAAAAATTTTCTATACAATATATCATTAACTAATAATAAGACATAATGTATGATAAATCATATATAATACATAATAAATTTCCTGCAATCAATTAGTTATTCTAATTCTTAAAAAATAAGATATCGAAAATATTAAAATAAAATTTAAGTCATAGGGCGGCATTTTCTTCAGTGCCCCAGGCCGGCACAAATTTAAATCCGGCCCTGGTTATTGTGCATATAGATGTAATTACAATACATGTGTTTGTGTGAGTAAAAATACTAAATAAATAAATAAATATTCTATATCATCATTAAATATTAGATTAGGGTATATATTTCCTATAGTTAGACTATTATATTCATTACTTGCACACATGATTTAATTGAATAATATAATTTATATTATATAATATAATAACTATATTAATATAATAATTATTGTTATTGTTAACAAAGAGGTTTTTCATTTCATTCAATTATTTTCTTCTTGCATTTTGAAGGGGTGCTTACCTTTATCGAAAAGAAAGTAAAAAGCATTCAAGGAAAACAAATGAGAGTACTGCGGGACAGTGTTCAGAAGATGGTAGTTCTGGAAGTCCTGCAAGAATGGATACAGATGAAGGTCAAGCCAGCAGTAGCTCAGATGATGACACTTCTACAGAAGAAGAGTGCATTCCAATTGAACTCACTCCAAATTTGAAACAGTTACTAGAGAATGATTACCATTTCATAAATTCTAATAATAAGGTATTAATGTCGAAAATTGATTGATATCCCTAGTAAAACAATGTTTAAGTTTTCTTATATATCAAAACAAATATTCATGACATGATCATTTTGAAATACTACTTCTTTGGATATAACCTTAACAAGGTAGTTATGTAGTTGTTCATATTGAATCCAAAGTATTACTTATATGAGCAGTTTCTTATCTTTGATCATTTAGTTTGCCCATAAAAAGTTTGAAATCAAAAATCGAAACTATATTTTGTTCTAGCTTCACAAACTACCTGCTGTTCCAAATGTTGCCAATATATTAGAAACTTATTTTAAACACTTTTCAAATCATCAGAGGTGCAATAGTAATGAGAAAAATGGTTCAAGATATAGAAATTATTATTATACTAATAAACCAACTGTAGAGGATATTCAAAAAAAGTAAGAAACAATAATTCACAAATTCGAAGTTTGCTCTAATTTTTCAAGAGTACTATAATTAAAAATGTGTTTTCAGTTTGATATCCTGCAGGGAATTTTTAGATGGAATGAGAATATACTTTGACAATACTCTTGAAGATTTGCTTCTATATAGATCTGAAAAAAATGTATACCCAACAAAGCAACTGACCTATTCATCACTTTCCAGTATGAACCAGTAGGTATCTAAGTGAAATTTAATTTTTAACATATAGTATGACAGGGGTCGGCAATCTTTCTGTTCTTAAGGGCACAATACCAGATGTGAATATCACCTAGGGCTCATATTTTGCAGATAATGTATGGGTATATGCCTTGACAAAAACCCAGATTTGTCAAATCTGGGTCACAATTATACACATTATTTGGTATGCAATTTGGATATCCATAATTTTTATAATGCCGATATATTTAGAGTTGTATTTAGAAAGTCCTTATAAGCAATTATCTTGATGACAACAATTGAGCTTTGCTTGATATTTTGATTTGAAATTTTTCATATTTGAGAACTAAGACTTGCAGTTGTATGTTTGCAAAATATGAATAAATTTTAAGTGCACATTTCTTCATAATAGAATGATCATTTTCATGGATTGATTTCTAAAATATTTTAACATTTCAATAGTAATAATACAATAATTCCCAACAGATATATATCCAATTACTGGAAAAAAAATACAAATTGAATACAAATAATAAATGAGATGAAATAAAAAAATAAAGTATTTAATCGATTATATATAAGCGAAAATAAAAATAAAATTGATTGAAATAATGGAACAACCTAAAAATAAAGTATTATCTATTACAAATTCACATGTAGTTAACACAAGTTAATGAAATATATTTTATGAAGTCAACGAGAATATAATTTAAATTGACTGCAATAGTAATATACATTAATGAAATGAAATAAAATTAAAATATTATCTATTCTAAGTCATATGTAGTCAACAAAAGTTCATGAAAATATCACGACGCCCCATTCTGCTGTTCTGAGTGGCATGTCAAAATCATGATAGCTGATTGAAATAGATATTACATCAACCACAATACTCTTCATAAAGATTACATAAAGTTGATATGAAAACATGACATACATTTGATCTGCTGTAATTGACGTAAAAATGTATTATGCCGCCTCAGACAGAACTTTGTACTCGAATATTTATTTGGCTGAGAAGAAATGACGAGTCAATCGAATTGTGCAACGTTTCGAAGAGAAACGTCAGAACCATTCACGCCTCAACTTCAATAATTCAATTTCCAGACTATTGGTTAGGATGGAATGGTCGAAGGTTCTCAAAAGATGTTGTCCATAACATCTGAAGTGCATATACTTCAAACGCTTCCTTTGAAATGCTTCCACTCCCAAATTATAGACCCTTATTCCAGTTGACTGAGAATAAAGGAGTAGTACCGCTTCTTTATTGTACAAAAATTAACAAACCTGCAAAGGTTAACAAAAATAACAAAGAATTTATAATTACCATTCGCTTTTAAAATACACTTCTTTTTCCAAGTTTTATTTTTGATTATAGGTCTTTTATATTAAGAAGTTCGAAATACACTGAAATTATTCCAAGTACATCAATCATCAGTAACATGAAATGGATATATGATATATATTCTTAGAAAGTGTTCAAATGACGTAAAATCTCTCGATGAAATGTCTTACATTTTATAAATGTGACATTGATTTTTTCATTAAGTTTAATTCAAAGAACGCTAACTTACATCTGAATGCATTTACTGCACTAATCATGTCAGCGACATCCTATTTTTAATTTGTTTTGAAATTTGATTCATTCAACTTATATTATAATTGAATATCAACTTAATTTCAAACACTTGAACTTATGATTTACACTTTATTGACTACATAGCATGACGCGTTTCGTCGTTACAAACGACTTCTTCAGATGTTGACAGAATAAGAAGTCGTTTGTAACGACGAAACGCGTCATGCTATGTAGTCAATAAAGTGTAAATCATAAGTTCAAGTGTTTGAATTTAAGTTTATATTCAATTATAATAGATTTACATTAAGTAAACGCCAACACTATTAAATATTAAAAATTATATTAGATATTCTATCTGTCAGAAAGTAGAGGTTGATCAGCCAATCCATATTTTCTAACTACTCCTAAAATTCGTCTCTTGATACAATAGAATCCTTCATTTGTGGCAATTGAAGGATTATGAAAAATGAATATCTGATTTTATCGCTGTTCAGACACAGCAAGAATATTTTTGAATTTAACGCATGTTCTAAAAGTACTTTTAAAAAATGCGTTGCTTAGCTCCCGATTTTATAAAATTGGAAATTTTATTGACAATTTTAAATATGTGTTGAAAACCATTTATTTTCGAGCATAACATTTGATGATGTATGGGACATTGAGAAGGAATAGCTTCGGAAATAATCCCACATTCATTTTTCGTACAAGTATCATCGCTGGAGTCCCGTCTATTTTAAATTGACTGAAATAACTTAGGTAATTTCACATCTGTTATATGTTTTTTGAAAGTAGAAAAGACGTCCTCTCCTCTGGTGCATTCCTTCAATGGCAGAACTTCGATGTATTCTTTTTTATGTTTTAAAATCAAGAATTAACTTTTTCTGTATTATTTGTTAAGTGTTATTATTTACGCAGAATTATTCATATTCTAATATCTTCATTAATATAATATAGTATCTAGTGATATTATATGTGCTCAGTTTGAAGTTTGTGTTGTTGTGTGGCACAGAGTGAGTAAGTCGCTGGCGATCTTTACTTTTATGATACATTACTCCGATGAAGACGCATTGAGATCGACCCATGTTGTAGGATATTCTATTGAGAAATTATTATTGATGTTAATAATTTATGAAACTTATTTGTTAACAGGACAAATGAACAAATTAATCATGCAGATGATCAATCCAGTAAGGTACTGGAAGAAAATGGTAGTCAAAATACTCAGAATATTGAACAAGAAAATAATGTTGGAGCATCTAGAAGGAAGTCATTAAGGTCTTACAACAATCAGGAGTCACAAAACATGAATGGTAATTCACAACCAATGGAAGCTGTCAGCTCTAGTAGTAATGGCAGCAAACCATGCCTCAGGTAACTACAAAGAAGTTTTCCTCATATACTCTCACCCACATTGATGAGAAAATAAATATCTGGATATAAATACTTGAAGTGAAAATTCTATATCCATTTATAAGAAAATTGCTTAAACGAATGTGAAATTGACACAGTTGAAATTAATAGAAGTGCAGAAAGTAATTCAGTAAAGTTTTCAATATAAAATATATACATTAGAAATACATTACATAAAATAAGCATAATACATACTACACTTGAAAGCCACATCACATACATGCTGTACTCACTGTTATTACTTTAAAAGAAATGAAGCTTCTGAATTTTTCATTTGTATAGTTATTCATATTTTGTGAATGTGAAATACAACTTGATCATTAAGCATAAAGAAAATCATAAAGGAAGGATGATATAAAGCTATAGTATTTGACTAAGGAACACTAATAAAGTTGCAACTCAAACATTAAATGTATTATGGTCAATCGCAATACAATCAAGTATTTTACTATGGGGTGACCAGTAGTGTAGATAAAGATATAAAAAACTCTCTGGCAAGGTACGATAGTTTTTTTGTACGTGTGTAACGATATATTGTAAAATTGTGTTTCATTAAGGGGGAGCAAAATTAATGTTCTTTTTTCTGTACTTAAACTAGACGGGTTTTTTTGTTGTAGTATTGCCAGTAGTAATTCAGAAACTTCTGCGCCCCCATTCCAAACAAAAACAATTTCATGGAAAGCTTTACCAGATGCTGCACATCATTGTCGCCCACCTCCGCCTTGTTTGGTTTATGGAGCTACACATTTAACCCGCTTATTGGTCAAGATGCCTGAACTATTAGGAGCTACTAGCATTTCAGGCACGAAGTTGAAAAACTTGATTAGACATATAGAACTTTTTATTGAGTGAGTACCAATTTTTTCTACTTGAAAATTTTTGAGATATCTTAAACCTTACAATTGAACAGTTATCAATGAGAACTAGGTGTATATATTTATGCGATTGCTGTCCAAAGACGGGACAAAGATACTACGCCTTCCTTCTCCTAACTCGATTACAAAGAAAATAAAACAAATGATGAAAACTTTAATGGACTTCAATAATCATAAGTTAGTACTATATAATCAAATTACTGAGGTACAAAACACTATTAATGATTAGTGAGAACATAGTGAATGTACTTTATCAACCAATCGATGAATTATTGTCTTCATATATACAAAATGGCGAGCGATAACGATTTGTGTTTCGATGGTTCGGAGAAATTTTCGAAAAAAAGACACTTGCAAGAGTGTTGCAAAAAGAAAAGAAGTGTTATTAATATCTTAATGTTCTGTTACAAATATCTTCCACTCATCATATTTGGGTAGATTTTCCTCAGCTTGAAGTGTTTGGTGATGCTAGAATGGTCTGCTGTTTACCCGGCATAAAGGATATTATTAGCTTAATTATTTATGTCTGGGGTGTGATAACGAAATCCTATTGGATAATAGTATTCAAACCCTTTAAATTGAAAATAAATAACTTAAAGAATTGCTTGCTCAAGTTCAAAGTAAAAATGAAATGTTTAATAAAAAAAAATTCCTTGAAGAAAAAATTACCGCTGTCCAAAATGATATTACAGAAAGCATAAACATTTAATTACAATAAGATATAATCAGTGAAAAACCATATAAATAATAATAACAATATTATTTTAAGACTACAGGAGTAATTTTCTAAGTTTATTGTAATTGCCTTACATACAGGATTACAAATGCCAGGAGTTTAGCCATGTTAATTAACTTTAACTTCTCCAGTATAAACAAGAAAACACAAAACTCAACACTATAGAAATTAATCAAAAAATTAACAGGTTATTCCATAATAAGAGACCCAAATAATAAACCAGAAACTAAAATTAAATGGATAGTTATAATTTAAATAGTATCATTAAACATAAAATTGATATAAAAAACAAAATAAAATACAAAATGAAACACCCAACTTAACCCATCTAAAGCTCAACTAAAACTCTCCTCTCTTAAACAATTATTCAGTTTCTTCTTTAAATTAATTATTGAGGTGTCAGCCTCAAACAACATTATAAACTTATTTAAGGTTTGAGAGGCTATATAATCGAAACACCCCTCAAATTTTGAGGTAACTACCCAACAAATACTCAGCCCTCTGTGCATATGTGATTTCTTAAAGTCTACTACGCTTGGGTGTGACAGGGCTTCTGTAGGGAATACAACGTACAAAGACAAGAATTTTGAACCTTCACCAGGTTATATTTTTCCTTCTTCCTTAATAAACCATAGTACCCCAGACAGCAGTAATCAAATAAAGGGTAGACCAAAAATTTGACAAGTCTGAACTTAATTATTTCATTCAACTGATATTTAAATCGTTGTAGTTCCTTCAAACTCATATAGCTGGCCTTTCTTATAGAGGCAACGTGGTGCCCAAATGTTAAGTCCTGATCTATCCAAACCCCCAAGTTTTTAGCACATTTCTCCCATGGTAACTACGCCCTCCAATACCACTTTACAAGACGAATCTGATTTTAATATAAGGGATTTGTTTCCTATAAGAAGTACTTTCGATTTTGAGGCATTAAGTTTAAGACCATTCCTAGAGCACCAAGTTGACAACTGTGATAGTTCTAAGTTCATAATCTGTAATGTTGTTGCCAGATTGGTAGACTAGAATACCATCGGCATACATGTGAATGATACTGCCATTGAAGATGTTCCAAATACTCAACGAGGCAAAAATTAATGAGCTTGAAAATGTTATTGTTAATAAAGTTAATCTTAACTTTGAAAGCAAAGATTACAAGTGTTTCATGTTTGGAACACTTTCACTTTCAACTTTCAACTTCCCGAAAATAACAGAGTCTAAAAATAATGAAAATGTTTTCGTTCTCAGAAAGAATAAATAGCTTCAACATTAATTGTCCAAGTGCAAAATCGCTTGGACATATCAAAAACAAATTGTAGAATTTTACCAACAATAAAGAAGTAGATTCACAGCAGTTATGATTCTACAAAACTTGCAGTCTTTCAGTACATCTCTGAATAAACTTTTAATGCTTGTTATGGACAAAAGTCGGAAATACTGGCGATAAATGGTGATTAGTGATTGGAAAGGAGCTAAATAAATATGTGTTGAATGACTATAACCTTGGATCAAGTTTCTGTAAGGAACGCATGCTGGATGTGCGATCCTTTCGTAAAGCGTTCTTTCTTTATTTTTTTTAGATCTTCTCTCAACATGCGTTGAAAGGTCTGATCTAAAATCCTTTTGAGTGGCTAAAGTTATTGTATGTTCGGCAATTCAGCTAATTCTAAAGTATAAATTTACTTTTTTGTATTTGTAGGCCCAATACTCCTATATATTATATAGGATTGATACCATATATTATATATGTTGTATTATTTCAATACTTTGTGCAAATAATCTTTGAAATTAATAAACTTATTATTATTATTGGTCAGTGCACAGTGAAGATCATTTTCGACATGAGATCTATTTATTTGCTTCGTTTATATATCCAATAACGTCGAAAACCCTCGTGCAAACACATAGATAGTCGAGAAAGTTGAAAGAATACGCAGTCCGCTTCCTGGCCGACAACAGGTTAAATAGCATTTTATTTCATCTAAATACAGTCGAGTTGAATACAATCATTTTTTACAAAGCTTCTTGCAGTATTTCGGGCAATTGCTCAACATCAATCACAAATGGATTTTTTATTGATTAATGAATTTGGATTCCAGAAAAGTTTTCGGTAAAATTCTCGTATCTACAGAACTCAGCAGCAAGGCTTTGCAAAATACACAATATGTGTAAGATAAATGTGTCGTTTCTTGATCATCATCTAGCATTAAGGATAACCTAGGAAACACTGAGTAATTTTTAACTTGCATTTCATGTTCCCATTTCATACCTTGTAGCTTCAAATTTAGGCCATTCAAAGATTCAACATTACCCGAGAAATATGCAAGAGATAATTGAAATCATTTGAGAAAGAATTATGTGAGTTTGTTTTACCTTGCCATCCAAGAAAAAGTTTTACATCATCCTTGACGTCGAATAATCGAGCAAGAATATTTCCGTTCAACCGATTTTTCCGTTCAATCAATTTTTCACCTAGGATGAAATAATAGTGTTTTATGATCAGAAATTATGAATTTGAATAAATCTAATTTAAGGGGTTGTTCGATTATGAATTTGTATTTTAATGGACTGTAAATTTTGGACGGAGAAATTATTGCTTCTTGATTGAATTTATCGGTTTATTTTATTGACATACACTATGTGGTTACAATTGCAACTGCGGCTTAATACTAAATGCACGAGGATGTTATCTTGCGCATCGCCTAGATTACAATCTCGAACATTCCACCCATTTCAGTTTTTTGCAAAAAAAATTGACACGCATCACTACAGTAAAAAAAAGAAAATACGAATTCTACAAGATTAAGCTGAACAATAACTAAACTCAACAAATCAGAATTAACTTCAAAAGAGCTAGTAACAATTGTAGATGATATCAATCAAACTGCACTGCTATCTGCCTTAGATAATAAGATTAGCTTTGTGACGGGTCTAGTCAATTCAGTGGAAGAAGTTCCACTACTCTTACCTGTTCACCACATGGATGAACTTCAATAACCCTGTCTAGTGACCATCTAGCAGGGGGAGAATTTTCGTCAGTTATAAGAACTATATCATTTAGTTGAAGACTAGGTTGTTTTGTCTGTCATTTGTTTCTTACTTGGATAGTTTTGCAAGTACCCCCTGGACCAACGCTTCCACAAATGTGCAAGCATTTGCTGAATTAAATAAAATTAATCTCCAGCGGTCAACTAAAGTTAATTTTTTTATCAGAGTGATAATCTTCAGGCAAAAATATATGAAGGAGAATTGATCAGAAAATGTGCAGGAGTGAGCGGGTGGATGTCCCCAACGTCATCATTCAAAGCGATTAATAATTGAGACACGCCTCTACATGTGTTAATTAAATGTAAAATTCTTCAAAAGTAGGCGTATGAGGAGATACTATTCTTTTTAAATGATACTTAGCTGAATTCACCAAATTCCCAAATACCACCAAAATGTGTTGCGGCTGAAGGGTTGAAATGCCAGTTTGTTCCTTCCGTAAGAAGACTTTTCTTTATTTCAAAAAAGAATGGTGTGGATTTTTCAATTAAGCTTTTCAATTCTTTATCAGCACCAACGAAAGTACCACCTTGGTCGCTAAATAACAGCAATGACCTCTTCTACTGGTAAATCTACGGAAGGCTGCTATAAATTCCTTAGAAGCATAACTAGAGACTAATTCTAAGTGAGCGGCCCGAGTACTCAAACAAATAAAAACAGCGATATAACCTTTATAGGATTTCTGACCCCGGCCAGCAGACGCTCTTATATTGAAGAGACCAGCATAGTCTACTCCAGGCTTCAAAAAAGGATGACATGGTCTAACTCTAAATTCAGGCAAGTTACCTTGCTTCTGGTACATAGTACTTTTTCTATATCGCAAGCAAGAATGACAATTGTTGATGGTATTCTTCACTAATTGACGAGCCCTAATTATCCAGAACTCACATCTAAGGGCTGACACTGTTAATTTTATACCCCCATGTGAAGTTTTCTGGTGAAAGTATTTTGAAACTAAGGAAGAGAAGTGAGACTCATGTGGCAAAATTAAAGTATGTTTTTACTCAAATTCGAGAATCGAATGCTGTAGTCTACCACCCACTCTGAGCAAATTGTCATGCATGAAGAGATCCAGTTTAATCAAAGCACTAGTTGGAGGAAGTTTGTATTTTTTTGAAAGTGACTTGATTTCCGTAGTAAAATGATAACGCTCAATCAAATAGACCAATTACAAACGAGATCTTTTCAATTCTTGATTAGTTAATCCCCTAGTCATTAACATTACAGTACCAATTGCAAGAAAATAGCTTAATTTTATGTCGAAGTTTTGGTCTCAACAATAAGATATTCACGAATTTCAAGATGAATGACGTTACCTTTATAAGCTTTTGAAAGTTTGAACATCTAACTAGCAGGTCCCAGCTATTGAAATTTGCGCATTCTTTTATAATCGGTTGAACATTTAGGGCACATGGTTTCATTGTAAAGCTAGCACCATGTATTTTTTGACTCTCCTCGTAGGATTTTGATCCATCACTCAACCACTGAGGTCCCGTCAACCAAAGTTGGAAGTTACTTAAGTCACTGGGCCTTACGCCTCATGATAGACAAGCAACGGGATTATCACCACTACGCACATGCCTCCAGCATGCACAGGACACTAACGTTTGAATTTTAAAACATTTATTTGCAATGAAAATTGGCCAACGTGAAGGGTGATCCTTGAACCAAAATAACACATCTGTTGAGTCGGACCATAAGTGTAAACTGACATTTTCTATGTCAATTGCTTTCAACGGTTTGCTAGCAAGTTTTGCTAAAAGCAGTGCAGGTGCGGTATGGCAAGGAGTGGTTTGATAGGGGAAACTTTTGTTTTTTGGCTTGTAGAAAGAAAACCTGAACTTGAGAACCATAAATGATACGAAGGTAAACGACAGCTCCATAAGCGAATTTGGAAGCATAATCGAACCTCCTAATACATTGCAGTTTTATCGTGGTCACTATTTGGAGTGCTTTTCGATAAGTTAAGGTTATTCGATAGCCATTTGTGTAATTGAAAGCCACCTCTTCCGTAAATATCTATCAGTTGTTGTTTCTTCTCTAATGTTTCTTTCAGAATATAGCCACCTGAAAGTGTGTCACCTGTAAGTTTCATTATTTAGTATGTCAGCACCTAAAGGGTATGCTTGTTTCTCATCAGAATCAAGCTGTCGAGTCACTCTTATAACAAGAAATGGACTGCATCAATTGCATCGCCATAATATTGTTTGAAATCGTTGATCTTCTTGATTTGTCGAAACATTTGTTTTATGTCAATAACAAAAGCATACTTGTATTTTCTCCAATGAAGAATGAGCTCACATAAATCAGGTAGAAGAGTTTTCTCTAAATAGAGGAGGTCATTAATTGACAAACCATTGAAAGCTTTTGCAGATCCGTTGAAAACAGTTCTCAGTTTGGAATTATGAGGTGTCTTCTTTAGGATTCCATGGTGTGGTAGAACATAAACAATTCCTGAACCTTCCTCAGCATTAATCTAGATCATATGTCCACACTCAATATATTCCCTCATAAATTCCTCATATAAATTGCCAAAGTCCCTGTCCACCTCAAAGTTTTTCTCCATTCTGTTAAGCATTCGCCGAGCTATATCGTCTATACCATGGAATTTCTATACCATGGTATTTCTTGCACCTTTAAAGGCAATTTGACTGTATACCGACCCATTTCGTCCCGAGAAAACCCATTTTTGAAAATGTTTTTATTTTCAGTGTCATCGGGAGAAAGATACTCTGCTTCTGTTGCAAACTTTTCTTGTTCAAAGAATTTATACAACATAGCATCAAGAGTTTCTTCGTTGTGAGTCAGCAGTCACTAGGACTATTATTATCTCGAAGTGTGGAAACACTACCAGATACAATCCAACCTAAGGCACTTTTCATAACAATAGGCTAATTAGCATCTCCACTATTAATTTGACCCTCCATTATTTTGGCATGAATAGAAGCACCCAACAGTAATTCTATCATACCGTTATAGGCAAATTGTGGATCAGCTAAATCAAGAGATTCCAAAAAAATCGAGTTTCTTGTGGTAATTTGTATATTGGGAGCAAATGATGTTATTTTTGTATCACGAAAGCCCCCAACTCCTGAAATTGGCATGTCTACTTATTTATATTTTGCATTAACTCTTTGGCATAAGGATTCTGAAATGAAAGATGTCTGTGATCCTTGATCTATTGTGTGGGGGTTTTCCTTTTATATAATTCACAATGCATACAAAAGTGAGTTTTTCTACACAAGGGACATTTATTTTGATTGCATTTAACATGAAATGATTTTGCGCTAGGGGACGTATCCACCTTGAATAATTTAGAAGTATAATTTGTATTAATAGAGGTTATCTGAGAAACTTTTATAAGACTCTCTTCTAAAGCCTTCAGCACAGTGATTTGATTTTCTAAGAAATTCATTAAGCATTTGAAAGTCGGAGGTTCCAAAGTATTAGGATAATTACCTAATTGTTTTTCCCATTGCTTACGAGTTTCTGTATCCAAAAGTGCAACTATATGATATACTAAAACATCGTCCCATTTAGATACTGACCGTTTCAAGGATTCAAGGCTGCAAGTGGGCTAGAAATACTAGAGGTAATTCTTTTGATTTCCTCAGATGACTCCCCTTTCATGGGTTTAATAGAAAACACAGACGACAAGTGAGCAAAAACTAAACGACGCTTATTTGCCAAGCAATAATGAAGTTCTCTTCTGTAACAGCATACTTACTTATAAGTCTAGCTGCGTCTCCCTCCAAACTCGGCTTCAAATGATGCAGTTTAGTGACATTCGAAATATTTGATTTATTGATAACTAATGTAGTGAAGAGATCTTTGAAAGATTTCCTTTCATAAAATTCTCCCTTGAATTTAGGCAAAGCAATGACAGGAAACCGTTCCTGGTCTTCAAATGTATTAATCTGCTGCTTACTATTACCGGCTGAATGAGTGTCTCTACTACTATCCAAAAAGGTTGAAATTCAAAACTTTTATCTAAGTAAATTTCTTCAGCGATAGCAAATTCATCTTGCTTGATATAATCACTTTTTGACACCGCATCACTATTATCATTTAAAAGCTTCGAGTGATTATACTCTGATTTAATCCAAATTTTTTCCAAATTTTCCATTCTATTTTTGCAGTTACTTAATGTCATTTTAGAAGAACCATTCTTTTTAAAATTTGTATAGAACCTACTCATTCGGACTAGAAGCGTCTGTTGCTCAGTCAATAAATTAGACATATCAAGACTCCTTAAATAAGCTAAAGCAGCTAGCTAATCAAAATCTTACAATTAGTCAATGAAAGAAGGAGAGCAATTTCAATTGAAGTGATCTTGATTAATAGGTAATACAATTGAAAATCAATAACAAAATAATTTAAAATGAAAATACACAATTTCAAATCTTAGATTGAAAAACATAATAATAAATCAATGGTAAATAATTCAAAATGAAAATACGCAAATTCTATTCAAAGATTTAAAAACATAATAATAAATCAACGGTAAATAATTCAAAATGAAAATACGCAAATTCTATTCAAAGATTTAAAAACATAATAATAAATCAATGGCAAAAAAATTTCAAATAAGAATACGCTATTTCAATTCAAATATTGAAAAACAATAATAAATCAATGGCAAAATAATTCGAAATAAGAATACGTAATTTGAATTCTAATAATGCGGAATTAAAAAACCAATACAAACATATTAGAATATATAAATAATATTAATTTAAATATTCGTTCCGTGAAGTTGAAGATAAGCGCAGAGATTAAATCCAGCAAAAACGATGTGAACTCACAGCAAGCGTCAATAAAAATGTTGCAAGCAGTCGGTAGGCAGTAAAAACCACTTTACTTGCTTTGCGGAATTGAAATATCTTCCTTTGGGAAAATTTTCACTTAATGCTTAGAAAATTTCATACATACATGTCTTCACAATTTACCGATCTTACAAGTTGTAGTTCCTCTTTGCAGACATAGTTATAGGTATATATTTTGTTGGCAACAGCTCTTCAACGTAAATACCAATTCAAATCTCAATATACTTCTTTAAAATCCACGTAATCCGGTTCAATTGGACCATAATGTTCGATTATGTATTTATATTTATATTTTAATTATTATATTTTATCTTTTAATGGACTGTAAATTTTGGATGGGGAAATGATTGCTTCTTGATTGAATTAATCGGTTTATTTTATTCACATATAAAAATGGTTACAATTGCAATTCTGGCTTAATACTAAATGCATGAGGCAGGTGTTATCTTGCGCATCGCCTAGATTACAATCTCGAACAGGATCAGGATCCCCCTGATCCTGTTTGAATTGATATTTTTTGTTTGAAAAAATAAATCAAGTCGAGCGAACTTTTCAGATTATTTCATTATATGTCATGAGAAAAAATTTTCTATAGAAAAATTCGGGCAACTGCTGTTTTCAATCCGCGGGACAGATTGGAGCTCGTAATTTTCATCTGAAACTGAAAAAACTAATACAATTTTGATTTTCCTATATTTTTCTTCTATATGAACTAGGAATAACTAAAAAAATTATGAGTTTCGAATGTTTTCTTAGGTTTGAAACAAAAATTCTTCGAAAAAATTATAATTTCAACTTGCTAAAAAAATTGTTAAGAATTTTTTTTCGGGTATGTTTTTAGTTCAAATAGAAGAGAAAACAATACTGGCGTTAACAAGCTTTGCTTTGTTTTAATTGGCCGTCTAGCTTTTTTGCTATCACGCCCGCCAGTTCAGAAAAATCGTAAAAACGAAGAACTCGAGGAAGTTTTCGTTCAAAAAATTTATATTTTTCGGCTACTTACGGTTATAATACGCTAATCAGCTATCCTGCGGCATAAAATGAACCGTCTTTCTCCTCAAAACACTCGTTCTTGTGATGTTGCTCGAGTCTACGAGCATCCTTGGTGGAAAAGGTTATACGACGATTTTCCCTCTCGATCCCTTGTGCGTCGAAGTTATCCGCAAACATCTTGCAAATTTGACCAATTTTCAAATCCAGCAGCAGCATAATATTCAAAACTGCAGAATATCCTTCGTTGAACATTCCTGCATGACTACAATTTTAACGATTTATCTGTCAGAATTGAGGTGTTTTGGATTGAAACGCCAAACGGTGGAGTTGGAAGATTCGTTCGGATTTTCCAATGCTAAGCAACGCATCAAAAGTTCGTCGTTTGAAAGTTCTTAGGAGATTAGTGGAGTACTATGACGAATAGTTCTAAGTTATTCGACCGACTGTCTGAAATTAGTCTGTATAACTTTGTCTACACATTCTTAGATACATAAGGCATATACTCAAACAAATAAAACAAATCGATTTTTCTGAACCTTCTAAATCAGGATCCCCCCTTAAGAAAGTGGCACATAAGATCACGTCCAACAAGCGCGGCGCGATTGCACTGTTATAAAACAAAATTATTTTACATGAGTATTGCTACATATATTTCTCGCCTTAACATCACTCAATATTTTGTGTGCAATATGGTGTTTCCATTAGAGAATAGTCATTTTTTGTACACTTTTGGTACTTGATTTATAAAATGAAAAACAAGACTATACCAAGAGCTTCATTTGCGCTTGATTAATTTTAGAAAGAATAGTCCAAAATTAGTTTTTGGTTCAAAAACACCGATATTTGAGTGAACAAGTACGATAATAACATCCTAAGATATTAGTATGTCTAGTGTCAATAATTGATAAAATTTGTCATTACTGCGAGGTAATTTACGGTAATGAAAGGTTCAGTTTTTATTGTTTATGATTACAAAATTATAAAATATAGACAATATTGCTATTTCTATCACTGAACTAACTTTGGACAAATAATCAAGTAACTTGAAAGTACAAACTCTAATCATGAGATAATAAACGTAGTAAAAAATTGAAACATTTGTTTTTTATGAAGTATCGATAACTTATTGCAGAATTATTGATCAGTTTATGAGATATACTATTAGTCCTTCTCATATATTGGTTCTCACGTAGGTCTAAAAATAAAATTTATTTTGTATTTCACATTGTATCAGATTATTCTCAAAAAAAAGCTTTACTGCTAGACGCAAGTTTTGCAGTACCGCAATAAGAAAATAAATTGAGTGCGCAGAAAGTAAGAAATACTTCTGAAAAAATGTTTATCTTAACTGCTATTCAGAAATTAATATTTTCTGAATTAAAGAGCTAAATTAGCTTTTATGTTAAAAATTTTAACCACTACAGCATCGGGGTAATGATATGCAATAATTATTGTTTTACAACTTGAATTGATTTTCATTACTATTATTAGGTTACTAATGTTGATTCATTTCAGTTTTCTCAATGAGCATAAAGAATGGTATGGAGAAAAATATTACCAAGGATCATAAAAAAGTAGCTCTATGAAGTAGTTTCTTTATTAGTAAATGGTATTTGGCACATCACATGACTTCACTCCAATGAAATTCTCTTTTTCTCTATGAAGATCTCACAAGTTTACGGATACATATATGTTAAACACCGACTGGGTTTTAAATCGAGTGCCAAGAATTTTATGATCAGCATAGTTTGATGAAGCAAGGACATTATGATGAACATTAGAAATGAATTTGAATACTTTTACATATTTCATTTGTGGTTTTTTTAACTGTTCGTAATTAATTATTTTTGTGATTTATTTTTTATTTCAATGTTTTTATGCGTGAAATATTGAATTGTAAGTATGATGAAGAAAATAGCAAGTTTCTCAAAACTGTTTTTCACATTTTATCATAGACCAATCCGATCAAAAAACAACAATTTCCTAATTGGAACAACACCTCATAAATAGGTTAAATCCTCATTTATGCATTGTTGATATTGATCTGTTGTACTCCTCAATTTTAGAAACTAATAAATCTAAAAAATATTACTGAAAAATCAAACAAGGGATATAAATGAAATATCCATGGGAAATAAATTGTCTATTTGTAATTGGTATTTGGTAACAAATGAATATATAAATAAATTAGTTGATATAATATAAAAATAGAAAATTTTCTATAATTGTCCTAATGTAGATGTGTAAGTAAAGTATGATAAGTAGCATTAATAAAGTTTAGCTGTCTGATTCATCTATTTGTAATACTGAGATAATTAAGACTGATAATCTTCCCAATGTTTCCAATATAAACAAAAATGATTATAAAGAACAGAAATCTCAACTTATCCTGCAAGCAATATTTTAGCACCAATCTCAGTGAGCTTTTTCTAATTTACCATGTATGGGAGAATTTAATTTCAATGATAATCTAATCTCTCTTCCTGTTCACTGATTCATATTTATTTTAATGACATTCAATTTAATTTTAATGTTAATAATAATACCTTTTTTCTCTTTACTTATTCAAACTTAGTTACATTAATGTAGTAAATTTTAAAATATTGCTTGGGCCGAAAATTGATGTGTCCTGAAAAATAGAAGGTGAAAATTTGAATTAAGTATTTATTAAAGACATATTAATATCAACACATAATTGAAATTTGTTAATGAATTTTTGAAGTAATTTCATGTAACTTTCATAGTATCATTTTTTGGTGGATAGAGAAGCTATTGGGGATTCAATTCATAAAATGCTTTGTAAAGGGTGATATTTGCATATTAAATTTGTTGTCATTCTGAAAATTGGCCAAAATGTGCCATAATCATTCTGTCAAATTGACCAAAATATGCCAGTTTCAAGATTTTTCTTGTAATGAGATGCCTCAACTTCGACATTTTCATTACTTCTATAATTCAGTCATAATTTATTCATTTTAGGTCTAGTGTTAACATTTAAAATTATCTGAAAACTTAAATATCGAATGTAATAATTATTACAATAATAAATGTACAGTTATAGAAAGAATTAAGTGTCTCATACTAATTTTTCGATTTGGAATGTGATTTATTGCTACCACTTGAAGTGATTTTTGTTGTGCTAGATGTTGTTGGTTTCATAAATGTGGAACCTTTTGGTCTAGGAGGTCTGGTAGTGGTACTAGCAACAGATGGTAACCTCTTTAATGGTACTTTAGTATTAATACTCGACGGTATTTTAATGGACGAATTCTTGATTGGAACCTTATTATTGATTAGTGACGTGTTAGAAGAATTGTTTCTTAAAGGGTTTCTCTTCACAGTATTAGTAGAAGTGGAACTGTTCAATGAACTTCTGGAGCTAACAATGCTGTTCCTAGAACTGGAGCGTTGTACTTTGACAATTTTTTTGGTTGCTACATTGTTTTGTGGTTCTGATTTCCTCAAACTAGTAGAGCGTATTGGTGTAGTTGATTTCTTGGCATCCTGCAATAGAAAATGAAAAGTTTGTTATAACGTAGTTTCAATTTAATAGAAATTAATGTTTTCACTCGAAACAGATGCTTGAATAAGCAAATTATTTACATGAAATTAAAATAGAATTTATTATCATACATTATTCAACTTCACTGTTTAACAATGCTAACACAATACTTAACAGTTAACAATTTCGACTCAAAAGTTATGTAAATTAAAATGATATCGAAAACACTGCCTTTTAGGTTTGGACTTTAATTAAACAATTATGATCTAAGTTTTACTATTTCGATGACTTCTCCGGTCTGTCCAAAAACAGTGTTTTCGTTACAAATTTAATTTTGAAATGGATTTACATCAAGGAACAACCGGGTATAACAAGGGCCGTAAACATTAAAAAATAATATAAACTACTTTTGTATTCATATAAAAATTATCATATTTAATATGTTACGAGGGTAGCCCCAGAAGTATCTAGCCTGATGTATAAATGACATTGAATGAAAAATCGTACTGCGTTCTAACCTACCTATCTCATCTTAGCAAGGATATTTGACAAGTTTGGACGTGTTGCATTGTGCAGTAGCGTTGAATAACGAGCGGATTCATCATATTTGTAAAAATGGAAAAAATTGGTCATCTTTATGTGATGCAGTTATTCCTTTTTAAAAAGTTTGAGTCCAACGAATATTAAAACTGGGCTAGATTTTACTCTGGGAGAATTTGCTCCGTCATTTGCAATTGGGTGGAATAATTTAAACGAGGTGGTATAAGCTGTGAAGGTAACAACACTAGAAATGGTTGAAAAAAATCACGAAATATTGTTGAATGACCTTCGACTGAAAGTGTGTGAGTTAACCATTTATGCAATAAAAAGTTATGCATTTTAAAAAATGTTGTACATCATATATTAACAGAAAAGCTTTGTGCGAAGCGGTCGACCAGTTTTTGGTCCGATTCGTGACAATGGGTGAAAGCTGGGTCCATCATTTCACTTCTAAAACGAAGTAACAGTAAAGGCAATGAACTGCAAAGGGAGAATAGCCTCCAAAGAAGACGAAGGCATCATCGACGAGGACATGACCTCAGTTTTTTGGAATGCGGGAATATTTTTTTGATCACTTTCAAAAAAGAAACAATCAATGGCGAGTATTATGCGAACTTGTTTCAGTGGTGAAATCAAGGAATGGTGTTGTTTCTCACGAAAATGCACCCTGTCGCAGGTTTGTTATCGCAATGTCCAAAATCAGCTAATTGAAGTTCGAATTGTTCCCGCATGCCCCTCTTCTCCGGATTTAGCGCCGTCGGACTATTTTTTGTTTTCTAACATGAGAAAAGTTAGGTCAACGATTTTCCTGTAATGAAAATGGGAAGATGGTATTATTTGACTATTTTGCGGAGCTTGACGGTTCTCACTGTGAGGAGGGTATATTGGCTATAGAACATAGCTGGCAAAAGTGTATTGAGTTGTGAGGTGACTATAGTCATATATTTTCAACATATATATTGAAAAATAAAACGTTTTTGTTTTTTCTGTTTTAGACTATGTACTTTAGAACCGCCCTTGTCTATTACATATTTAAATTCGATTACACATAAGTGTTATTTTAGAAGGTATTGTTGGATTGATGCAGAAATTGAGCAAATATGGGAAAAGAGAACGTAACAAAGTGTGCAAATACGTTCGCGGGCCGCGTTTAAAAGTAGTACCATTTAGTAGGATATTTTAAACTAGTGCTCATAATTTTAGCGATAGATATCAGTCATGAAATAATACAACAGTGTTAATTTAACTCAATTTTTCAAAATGAAATGAAAAAATAGGTAACAACATTATAATTGAATCGTTAAATTTGGAATTATTAGAAACTACGACATTTTAAATATAGCGACACCGAAATCAATGAGACACTTGGGCTTGAATTTGGGAAACTAACCTACCGATGTTTGGATTAATTCCACTGATACAAAGACGTAACGAATTTTCCAAATTATCGTCACTCAGGCTTGTACGATGTTTGGATTTATTAATTTTCATCAATCGAAAAAACTTCGCATCTATATGTACTACCAAAGGCACAAATTAATCTCTTTGCGAATTTTTGTAACTAAAAATTTTGTTTTGTAAATTGGTCATCAACATCAAGGGCTTTGATGTTTGCCGCCTCACTCTTTGATGATCTGACCTGATTTGCTCGCTCACTTGATTCTGTGATTACGAGTAGGTAAATAGTGCAATATTTTTTTATCCAAATGAAGATTTAGACTAAAATCTGGCTGGATTCTACCCGCGGCCGAGTGTTGCCCACATATGACATAAAACCTTTCAGTTAAGGTTGGAATTACTTCATTTTAGAAACAGGCTTCAGTTTCTTTGATATAATTTTAGAACGAAAACGAACTAAGTAAATATAAAAACTGTTTTCGAATCATAAATATTTTCTCCAGGGAACTAGATAATTTTGAAATTGTAAAACTTCACTAATAATGAAAAAAAAATTGAGTAGTCCCATTTTCCAATTAATATTAAATTGAGTCTCATATTGAACGATTTTAAAATATCAGATCCTCTAGAGAATATTCAACTTCAAACTAGTAAAGGTTTGAGAGATATTGACTTATTATTTTAGGAAAGCCCTCAAAGAGAACGAGAGTGTCCCAAGAGAGATTAATAATTTATCGAAGGCTCAAGGCGGTAGAATTATATTGAAATTGGTTTAGCTTCACAAAATCATATTTATTGTTTCAGAATTGTTTAAATCGATTGACAAATTAATATAATTTTGTGAAACTAAGGAAAGTTGTTGTTGAAGTTGTTTCTCCAAGAGGTCAAACAACTTCAATATTAAATGTTAAAACTAACAAATTGTAAAAAATTTGAGGTTAAGGTTGGAAAAAATGTAATTTTTTAGTTATATTGCAAATTTTTTGTTCCTATTATTGTTGGGTTGATATTTGTACTTGCATTTTTCGAAAATTTTTGATTTAATATGGGTTGATGTGTTATACAATAGCTGACATAATAATAATAAGTTCTCTATTCTGAACAGGCACAATAACTGTTTTCTGTAATAATTATAATGTTACAGAAAATAATATCATAAAGCTGAATAATAACTAATAAATAAAATGAAACAGAATCTAACGAAGAACTCAATCGAATTCAATTCATTTTCGTCAATTTGCTTTGTTCACATAAGTGCAATGGGGTCAAAGTGAATGTCACATTCATAAGCAACTTTATTGAATGTAGACTCCATAAACCAAATGGGTGATTGTATTAGCGACTTGGTCCTTGGAGTCTCTAGGTGGAATAATTCTGTAGTACGAGAATGTTTACCTAGGAACACGAAATCTCAAAGCGAATAAAGAGGAGGACAATCAATTCTGTTGTGCGGTAATTTGTACAAGAATTCGAGTGGTAAAGTTTTTCTGCTAGCCGGCAGTTAGATTAAACTGAATCGAAGCCATAATTCATCATGATTGATTCTTCTATGTAGGTAAACATTATCCTCTCTCCGAAAGCAGAATATCAAGAAGCTTTTCTGAATGTCCTCCTGTGGTATTGATGGTAAGTATAAATAGGATGCCAGATCTTGCTGCCATACTCCAACTTGCTACGGATTAGACCATTAAATAGTCTTTAAAGAAATGTTGCGGAGTTATTGAAATAAGACATCAGTTGTTAATCTGATACATTGAATAATAAAAATAAACCTTTCAATTTTAGAATACATTTTATGCAGTTAGCGTAATTATGTTTCATACAACCGCAGTTCTTATATCTGCAGTTAACCGCTGCAGATATAAGAACTGCGATAATGCGATAAGAAACGACAATAATTAGTAACCACATTACTTCGAAAGTAGGTTGCGAAATATTACCGCTTTTCTAAACTATATAAAGTTTTAAAGTTTTTGCTGAATTTCACTATCTAAGGAAAAAAACAGTTAGTTTATGGTACCACTACATAAGTTAGCCACAACTACAGCTTTATTATTTTATAAAAATATTAAAGGACCAATTTTCTAGTCTCTTTGATAAATCAGAAATTACCTACCTACTTCAATGTTGATGGAACTGATTTCGTACATTCTGAAAATTTTGATATTTTTGAGTTTTAGTTATGTATAATTTTTGGTAAAGAAGCCTTAAACAAGCGTTTTTGGAGAAGAAAATAAAATGATCAAAACTTAATTAGTTTTGATCATTTTATTGATCCCAAACTTGAAAATGTAATTTCAATTCGAATATGCTGTTGTAAATGAATTTAGTGATCAAACCGAGTATGCTTATCCTCATTTATCGTCGCAGTGTGTTATTTTAAATGAAATGAAAATTTTAATATCTTAAAATATAATGCACTATTGATTGCGTCGTTATTACATACTATTTTATCATGTTAAAACACGATTTGATTTTTTCTTCATTTCTTAGCACCAAATTACAATAATATAAGTAATTTTGTGATAATAAAAGTAATGATAATAAAATCATTCATTTTTTCATCATAAAATAAATCAATTATTTCTCTGTAATGTGTAATATTAATTCGTGAATTGAGATTAGTGCAACCACATCCGTTTCCTACTCACAGAAATTTTATCTGTCTCCCACTACATATCTCTTAAGAAAAGATAAAGAGATTGGATTATAAAAACGTCAAATAATTTTGTGCGATCTTACTCGTAGTTCTAATGTCGTTCGTCTTAGTTCTATTCAATGCCAAAATCCGATCAGACGTCAGTCTGACACAATCTGGTGTGTGAGATCGTTGACATGAGCAGATATGGCAACGATATTGTCATTTAAATTACTTTCACTCTTTATGATAGCCAGTATAACACAATCTCAAATATTTGATGTACATGGAATGAAAATATGCAAGCACGCTTACCCTAAACATTATGAAGTATCGCATACTAACATTGAACCTTTTCATGTTATGAAAAAACGTAGTGTTGATCAACCTTTACGCATTCTATTGAAATACGACGATAGTGTATATAGATTGGACCAAGAAACTTTTCTGTTAATAAACAATACTATTTTACCTGAAGCTGTTCAATTTTGGGAAAAGGCGTTATATGTTCGAAGAGTAGACAAGGTTATTAGGTTGACTAGGAAATGTGAAGATACTCAAATATTTGTAAAAGGTAATGTCACTTATTGCATTAGTAAATGCAAGGAAAAAACTACATGTGGGGAGGTAGAAGTTCCCAATGAACATTTAGATGCTTGTAGAGTGTGTAACGCTGCTGGTAAAGACTGTCATGTCCTAGAGAATTCTGACCAAGGCGAAGGAGTTCAGGATGCAGATTTTGTTTTTTATATTTCTGCTATACAGACTGAAAGGTGAGTAAAAATTCAGACAATGTATGATTGAATCAATAATTGTTATATCTGAATAATTAATTGAGAAATTATCTATGACATTTGGGTCTGAGTATATTTGTAGATGTAGTGTATTGAAATATAATAGGAAAGAATTGAACAAAATCTTAAATAATAATAATAATTTATAATATTGCAGAATATAATTGAACCTAAAAGAATATTTCAAAAATATTTACCACAAGTTGTTCAAAAACTTGAGACATTAGAAATATTAACTTTGTAAATTTTAATTGAATTGTAAAATTTAATTTTTTGAAGCTTCAACTTTGGAATGTAGATAGGTAGTCATTTTCTGATTTTCTACATTCAAAAAACAAAGAGAAATAAAGAAAACACAGTTAAAAAGAAAACAGTTAATCTACAAAATGTGATCACATTGTTTCAGAATTAAACAATTATCCAAACTGTTGGAAATATTACTAATCACATTATTGAAGATAAATTTCATATCAGATGCCAAATTTGGCATCTGCCTTCAATTTTAATTCAAATAGTTAAGTATATTGTAATTTAATGGCATCATGGATATATTTGATTCGTTTTCATTTTAATTATTGTGTGATAAAATTTATGTGAATCCTTTACTTCGCCTTCATCCATTTCATGTTTTAATAGTAGTTATTCAATTTTTTTCATGGAATAAATATTGGTAATGCTTTTTTATAGGTGCAATAAACCTTCAACAGTTGCTTATGCAGCACACTGTCAACAGGAATCATCCCTAGATAGACCTATTGCAGGTCATGCAAATCTCTGCCCTTATAATATAAGTACAAAAAAACAAGATTTTGAAATACTGTTGTCAACTGTAAAACATGAGATGTTACACGCATTAGGCTTCTCTATGAGCCTCTTTGCTTTCTACAGGGATTCTAATGGAATACCTTACACGCCAAGAAATGAAGATACTGGTAAACCAGTTCTCAATGAAAATCTACAAACATACCAATGGAGTGATAAAGTCATTAAAAGATTTGAAAGAAAAAATTGGCTTGTTAAATCAGGATTCGTTCCTAGACATGTGGATATGATGGTAAGTCACACATATTTCATTTGTAATAGACATCTAAATATTTTTCAATGATTTGTCTGAAGTTAATTGACCAGATTTATGAAGTCACCAAAATATGGGTATGCGTTTAATTAAGAAATTTGAAAATGCTTTGTTTCTTCAGCAAATACCATGTTGGAAATTGCCTGTATTAGTTATTGGTAATGATTTGTTGATTTATTAAGCCTCTAATTGCTTAATATGGTTTCTTAATTGCGCAATGATCATCACGTTCCAAAATTTTAAATTATTTGGAAACATGAAAATAAGTTTTGCATTTTCTTCAATTGTAAAATTCTAATATATGTACTTGACAAAGACTTGGCATTAACAAAGTTCTTCAAGTACTTTTGCATTTTAACTAGAAATATAAATGAAATATATAAATAAAGAAATGAAATAGATAAATATAAATGAAATATGTTATATAGAAATAAAAACAAGTTTATTGCGGGAGAAAGCACAAACAAGAGCAGAAATTATCGGTATAATTCGCAATTAGAAGCAGCCGTTTACACGTGTTTCAAACTTGTTGGTTCTCTTCAGAACAGGGTATCTAAGTTTAAGTTGTATGAAACTAGAGATGAAAAAAACAACAAAAGAATACACTTGCAAAAGAAGTCACCACTGTTAGGCTTCTACATGAATTCTCCAGGTTGGGATATATATATATATATATATATATATATATATATATATATATATATATATATATATATATATATATATATATATATATAAATATATATACATACATATAAGAAAATTTAAGAATCCTTAGTGTAAACCAGCATATTGAATTTTTCTTTGTCTCTTTAGCGCTTTTGAGAATACATGACGATGTAACCTCTACCTGATACGTATTCTGTCAATGCGTTTGGCATTACATTGACAGAATGCGTGCAGCAAGTATCGTTAGGGAGGATGCACAAAAACTCAATATCGTTTGAAACATGTGCTTCGGTCGGAGATATTTTGATAGCATAAATATAAAATAATGAATTTTTATTTCTTTCAAAAAGAAATGTGACAAAACTGAATTTCTTAGTGCACATCACGGTTAGTTCAGAGCTATTACGCCGAATATTGAAAGTTCAGGTTGATATAAAGTTTTGGTAAGTTTCGATAGACTAACATACACGTTACTAACATAACACGTAGTATACTTTGTTATAAAGAAGAATACATAATTTTCTTTAATATGCAGTTCAATTTTCGTTTTTAAAAATGTCAGCAATTAGACATACAAATTTAAGTCGCAGAACTCACAATGCTGCAAGTCAAAGATAAACAAGAGCAAGTCAAACTGACGAGCAACTTGAATCGATGTAATCGAATTCAACAACATAAAGATGTTGCATTTAACTCTTATCGAGTTGGATTCAATTATACCGTGGAAATAGATGACTGCTCTATTAATTACTTTAAAATAAAATTACTATTAACATTAGTAGAAATAGACACATCAAATGATTGTTATTGGGCCTATGAACGTTGTGTGCCAATATTGCAAGGCATTTAAGTTTAAAAGTGAAGCTCGAAGATTATGTTCCAATAGCGGTTAAGTCGAAGTGTACCACATTGGAGCCACTTCATTTATTGGTTTCCGGAAATAGGCCAGATTCTGAACATGGTTTGCCTCATATCCAGCAATACAATAATTGCTTTTAATTGGGGCAACAGAAAATGTTGAATAAAATTGGAAGATTTATTGAAAAACATGGAATTTTACCACCACGTGTCTGATGGAAGCGTACCTAACAGTGATGACTTCCTTTGCAGGAGTGTTCTTTTGTTGTTTTTTCCATTTATATAACTTGAACTGTTAATTGAAATGTATAACTTGAACTTGGCCACGCCGTTATGAATAAGATTTTGAGCTTGTTGCTTGAAATACATTTTTCCATCAAACTCGAAACACGTGTCAACGGCTGCTTCCAATTAAGGGCTATATCGATAAGTTTTACTTTTGTTTATATATATATATATATATATATATATATATATATATATATATATATATATATATATATATATAAACAAATTATTAAATTATTATGATTATTTTCAATGTTTTTAGCAATAACAGACTTATTTTAATGTTAAAAACATTATTTTATTTGACGTTTCGTTGTATATCACAACTTTGTCAATACTAATGAATAATTGAATTTTATAAATTGCTATGGATATCAATATAATATATTTAATAATAATATATAATATATATTTGCTATCTATACTAAGTTATAAAATTCAAATCACAATCAAATAAGAATCAAATTGTATATCAAAAATTTGTGATATACAATGAAACGTCAACGAAAATAAAGTTTTCAACATTAAAATAAGCCTGTTATTGCTAAAAACATTGAAAATAAACAGGCAATAAATCAATATATTATATATATATATATATATATATATATATATATATATATATATATATATATATATATATATATATATATATATATATATATATAATAATAATAATAATAATAATAATAATAATATAGTTTATTTAACTGATGCATTTTGATATTTCGTCCATCTCAAAATTGATTTAGAAGTTAAGTGATCACTCCTAATAATGGGATAACCGCCGAGAACATACTCGTTTAGTTAATATGTTAAGTTTCACTCAGTGAAACTCAATCTGAATGTTATATAATATATTATATCCTTAGGTAGCTCTTTGCACATTTGATTGACTGCCACGACCTGTCAGGTCGTCTTCTCCCCGGCATTGTAAATTGTAAACAATATAAGTGAGAAAAGATCTCGCGCACTAAGAGGTAAATTGTCACTATCATAAAAGGTCAAAAAAAAAGAGCACGTAATTTGAAATGTCACTATCACAAATGATCACCAAAGTAAAGAAAGTTCTCGCGCACGTAGCGGTAATCGCCACTCACCAATATAGAAGGATGCACTCTTTGTATGAGGTATCGATCGACATAGACTCTATGTCATAGAGGATAGATCGATACATTAGTTGGTTGTCAAATGTCAAATATTATGGTAGCTTTCAGAATTTAAATTTGTGAACAACCTTAGGATTTATCAATATATATGAAAATAATCTGATAGATATTAAACAACTGTAGTTAGCTAAAATTTAGTTAATTTTTTACCCCCTTAGAATAAATATGTAGGAACAAAGATATAAAAATTCTAACTGGTTATTCATTTTAAACTATTCTCTCAATTTGATTTCTGAACGACGGCGGACACATATTTAATTCCGAGGTGAATTGTTACCGATTTGTCGGCACAATAATCAATTGCCGAATCATAGTGGAATGCAGCTCGTTCAAAAATAACAGAAGCACTGCGTCTGCGGATTCGCTCAATTTCATTATGTCGTGCTTGCTATTGTTGTGATTGATGTGCATCTGAGCCTATTTACTTCATTACCACTCACTAAAGAACGCAATTCTGACATAGCAATACGACTATTTTCTTGATCTGTCTCTCTCTGGTCATCAGTGCGGTTAACACGTGAGGTAGCTCTTCGTACATTTGACTGACTGCGACGAACTAAGTCAGGTCGTCTTCTCCTTGGCATCGTAACGTAATATAGTAAATTGAAGTGAAGAAAATTCGCGCTCACTTAACAGTAAAGTGTCACTATCACCAAAATATCAACAAAAAAGAGCACACTACTTGGAATGTCACTACCAGAAAGCATCACAAAAGCAAAAAAATTCTCGCGCACGTAGCGGTAATCGTCACTTACAAACATAGATGTACTCATAAAATATCGCAACCATGATAGTAACACAATTTTGTTAATAGGAAAACTTCTTTCCGTGTTTTGAGGTTAGCTCCGTGGTTGTCGAATATTATGGTTGCGTTCTGAAACTCAAGTTGTGACCAAACTTAAGGATTTATCAAACTTAAAAAAATTGTCTGATACGGTAACAACTGAAGTTAGCTAAAATAAAGTTACGCAAATTTGAAAATTGATTAAAAATCAGTACTACTGATGATTTATTACATTGTGTGACTATCCGATTCTGTCACATAAATTGGCTACAGAATTTTGTAATATATAAATTGGCACATTGTTTTCTATAATATGACTTTCCTACTGTCAAATCCAAAATGTAAATAAACAAAAACTACTCTATTCCCACAAAGGCTTTGCCAGAGCGTGGGATAACAATTTCCTCAACTTAAACAATAATTTCTTCAACCAAAACAATAATTCAAAATATAAATAATTCAAAGTAACATCATTCATTCAGAAAACAAACCCAAAGTCAACACCCCAGACAGAGCGCTTCCAACCACTCATTCCATCAAGGAGCCGATGAGATTTCTAGATCGCTCCATGAGAAACGTTTTCGTTCTAACTACGAATTTTTTCCTAGTTTTCAGATTTCTTATTTCATGTGGTAGAAAATTAAATAATCTATTTCCCAGATATTCGAGAGATCGGCGCCCCACAGTAGTGGAGAAAAAGGCTGTTCTAGTTTTCTGATGAGTAACACTTCTGGTATGATAGTCGTGTTCAATATAATTTAATTTCAGCCGTTCCTCATATTTTACGATTACACACTTCAAAAAAAAGAGCTGTCTAATATCTAAAACATCTGCCTCCCGATATATGTGCGTGAAACTGGCCACCGGTTTTCCAGCGACCGTTTTGACTAAAGTGCGCACACACGCTACGATTGCCGGGATCTACTACAATATGATATAGCGAATAAATCACAATAAGCCAACATTTTAATGGAATTTTTGAAGTGATTAGATGAGACTGAGTAATATTATTACGAAATAATAATTTTCAGAATTTGTTCAATCCATTTACGAAAAATATTATCACTTTTATCAATAGGACCCGTGTTTTTTGTTATACCTTATATTTTTGAAAAAATTCATTTATTTTGAAAATTTTCAAATGAAATACACGGAAATAAACATTCTTAACGACATTTTTTCGTTTTCAGAATTTGTTCAATCCATTTACTACTCGTTTCACCCCTTTCAAAAAATTCAATCTCCCTTCATTTTCTACGCTGCTAATTTCTCACCAAGCCATCTTTTTGATGAATTTTTGATGCAAATAGATGTAAATGAATAATATTATCAAGAAATAATCATTTTCAGAATTTGTTCAATCCATTTACGAAACATTTCATCCCTTCCATGAATATGACAAGTCTTTTATGATATACCTTAAATTTTTGAAAATATTCATTTATATTAAAAAATTTCGAATGGAATACATCGGAATGAACATTCTTAATGAGATTTTTTCGTTTTCAGAATTTGTTCAATCCATTTACTACTCGTTTCACCCCTTTCAAATAATTCAATCTCCCTTCATTTTCTACGCTGCTAATTTCTCACCAAGCCATCTTTTTGATGAATTTTTGATGCAAATAGATGTAAATGAACAATATTATCACGAAATAATCATTTTCAGAATTTGTTCAATCCATTTACGAAACATTTCATCCCTTCCATGAATATGACAAGTCTTTTATGATATACCTTAAATTTTTGAAAATATTCATTTATATTAAAAAATTTCGAAAGGAATACATCGGAATAAACATTCTTAATGAGATTTATTCGTTTTCAGAATTTGTTCAATCCATTCACGAAAAATATCAACCCCTTTATAAATATGACAAGTGTTTTTTGTTATACCTAATATTTTTGAAAATATTCAATAATTTTGAAAACCTTTGAAAGAAATACATCGGAATAAACATTCTCGATGATATGTATTCATTTTCAGAATTTGTTCAATCCATTTACTACCAGTTTCACCCCTTTTAAATAATTCAATCTTCCTGCCTTCTCTACGCTACTGATTTCGAACCAAGCCAACTCTTTATGAATTTTTGATGTGAATAGATGTAAATGAACAATGTTATTAGTACATATTAATTTTCAGGATTTGTTCAATCCATTTACGAAAAATATCATCCCCTTTATAAATATGACATGTGTTTTTTGTTATACCTTATATTTTCGAAAATATTCACTCATTTTGAAAATTTTTGGAAGGAATGCAGTGACGTAAACATTCTCAATGGGATTTATTGGTTTTCAGAATTTGTTCAATCCATTTACTACTAGTTTCACCCCTTTCAAATAATTCGATATTCATTCCTTTTCTACGCTACTGATTTCTAACCAAGCTAACATTTTGATAGAGTTTTGATGTGATTAGAAGTGATTGAATACTATTGATACGAAATAATCCTTTCCAGAATTTGTTCAATCCGTTTACGAAAAATATCATCCCCTTTATATAATTGACATGTGATATTTGTTATACCTTAAATTTTTGAAAAAATTCATTTATTTGAAGGAATTTTAAAAAGAATGCATTGAAATAAACCTTCTTTAAGAGATTAATTTGTTTTTAGAATATGTTCAATCCATTTACAATCAGTTTCACCCCTTTCAAATAATTCGATATTCATTCCTTTTCTACTCTACTGATTTCTAACTAAGCCAATATTTTGATGAAGTTTTGATAGGATTAGAAGTGTTTGAATACTAATGATACGAAATAATCCTTTCCAGAATTTGTTCAATCGATTTACGAAAAATATCATCCCCTTTATATAATTGACATGTGATATTTGTTATACCTTATATTTTTGAAAATATTCATTTATTTGAAGAAATTTTGAAAATAATGCATTGAAATGAACCTTCTCAAAGAGATTAATTTGTTTTCAGAATTTGTTCAATCCATTTACAATCAGTTTCAACCCTTTCAAATAATTCGATATTCATTCCTTTTCTACGCTACTGATTTCGAACCAAGCCAACATTTTGATGAATATTTGATGTAATTAGAAAAGAATGAGTAATATTGTTGAAAAATAATCATTTTCAGAATTTGTTCAATTCATTTACTACTACTTTCACCCCTTTCAAATAATTCAATCTTCCTTCCTTCTTTACGCTACTGTTTTCGAACTAAGCCAATTTTTTAAGAATTTTTGATGTAAATATATGTAAATCAATAAAATCATCAGGAAATAATCATTTCCAGAATTTGTTCAATCCATTTACGAAAAATATCTTCCCCTTTATAAATATCACAAGTGTTTTTTGTTATACCTAAGATTTTTGGAAATATTCAATTATTTTGAAAACCTTTGAAAGGAATACATCGAAATAAACATTCTTAATGATATGTATTTATTTTCAGAATTTGTTCAATCCATTTACAACCAGTTTCACCCCTTTCAAATAATTCAATCTTCCTGCCTTCTCTACGCTTCTGATTTCGAACCAAGCCGACTTTTTATGAATTTTTGATGTAAATAGATGTAAATGAACAATGTTATTAGTAAATATTCATTTCCAGAATTTGTTCAATCCATTCACTACTAGTTTCACCCCTTTCGAATAATTCAATCTTCCTTCCTTCTCTACGCTACTGGTTTCGAACCAAGCCAACTTTTTATGAATTCTTAATGTGAAGAGAAGTAAATGAATAATATTTTTAAGAAACAATCATTTCCAGAATTTGTTCAATCCATTTACGAAAAATATCATCTCCCTTATAAATATGACATGTGTTTATTGTTATACCTAATATTTTTGGAAATATTCATTTATTTTGAAAAATTTTGAATGAAATACATCGACATAAACAATCTCAATGGGATTTATTATTTTTCAGAATTTGTTCAATGTATTTACTGTCAGTTTCACCCCTTTCAAATAATTCGATATTCAATCCTTCTCTACGCCACTGATTTCTAACCAAGCAAATATTTTGATGAAGTTTTGATGTGATTAGAAGTGTTTGAGTACTATTGATACGAAAAAATACTTTCCAGAATTTGTTCAATCCATTTACGAAAAATATCATCCCCTTAAGGTATAAGGTGATGAGGTACAAAACACTTGTCATATTTATAAAGGAGATGATATGTTTCGTATATTGTTTGAACAAATTTTGGAAATGATTATTTCGTGATAATATAATTCATTTACATCTATTTGAATCAAAATTTCATCAAAAGAATGGCCTGGTGAGAAATAAGCAGCGTAGAAAATGAAGGGAGATTGAATTATTTGAAAGGGGTGAAACGAGTAGTAAATGGATTGAACAAATTCTGAAAACGGAACAATTTCATTAAGAATGTTCATTTCGGTGTATTTCATTCGAAGTCTCTCAAAATAAATGAATTCTTTCAAAAATATAAGGCATAACATAAAACACTTGTCCTATATATAAAAGTGATGATATTTTTCGTAAATGGATTGAACAAATTCCGGAAATGATTATTTCCTAATAATATTATTAATTTACATCTATTTACATCAAAAATTCATAAAAAATTGGCTTGGTTCTAAACCAGTAGCGTAAAGAAGGAAGGAAGATTGAATTATTTGAAAGGGGTGAAACTGGTAGTAAATGGATTGAACAAATTCTGAAAACAAATAAATCCCATTGAGATTTATATCGATGTATTCCATTCATAACTTCCCAAAATGAATGAATATTTTCGAAAATATAAGGTATAACAAAAAACACTTGTCATATTTATAAAGGGGATGATATTTTTCGTAAATGGATTGAACAAATTCTGGAAATGAATATTTACTAATAATATTGTTAATTTACATCTATTTACATCAAAAATTCATCAAAATGTTGGCTTGGTTCGAAAACAGTAGCGTAAAGAAGGAAGGAAGATTGAATTATTTGAAAGGGATGAAAGTAGTAGTAAATGAATTGAACAAATTCTGAAAATGATTATTTTTTTAAAATATTACTCATTCACATCTAATTACATCAAAAATTCATCAAAATGTTGGCTTGCTTAGAAATCAGTAGCATAGAAAAGAATTAATATCGAATTATTTGAAAGGGGTGAAAGTGATTGTAAATGGATTGAACAAATTCTGAAAACAAATGAATCTCTTTAAGAAGGTTTATTTCAATGCATCCTATTCATAATTTTTTCGAATAAATGAATATATTCAAAAATATAAGGTACAACAAATATCACATGTCAATTATATAAAGGGGATGATATTTTTTTTGAATGGATTGAACAAATTCTGGAAAGGATAATTTCGTATCAATAGTATTCGAACAGTTCTAATCCCATCAAAACTTCATCAAAATATTGGCTTGGTTAGAAATCAGTAGCGTAGAAAAGGAATGAATATCGAATTATTTGAAAGGGGTGAAACTGATTGTAAATGGATTGAACAAATTCTGAAAACAAATGAATCTCTTTAAGAAGGTTTATTTCAATGCATCCTATTCATAATTTCTTCAAATAAATGAATATTTTCAAAAATATAAGGTATAACAAATATCACATGTCAATTATATAAAGGGGATGATATTTTTCGTAAATGGATTGAACAAATTCTGGAAAGGATTATTTCGTATCAATAGTATTCAGTCACTTCTAATCACATCAAAACTTCATCAAAATGTTGGCTTGGTTAGAAATCAGTATCGTAGAAAAGGAATGAATATCGAATTATTTGAAAGGGGTGAAACTAGTAGTAAATGGATTGAACAAATTCTGAAAACCAATAAATCCCATCGAGAATGTCTACGTCAATGTATTCCGTTCAAAATTTTTCAAAATAAATGAATATTTTCGAAAATATAAGGTATAACAAAAAACACATGTCATATTTATGAAGGGGATGATATTTTTCGTAAATGGATTGAACAAATTCTGAAAATTAATATTTGCTAATAACATTGTTCATTTACATCTATTCACATCAAAAATGCATAAAGAGTTGGATTGGTTCGAAGTCAGTAGCGTAGAGAAGGCAGGAAGATTGAATTATTTGAAAGGGGTGAAACTGGTAGTAAATGGATAGAACAAATTCTGAAAATGAATACATATCATCTAGAATGTTTATTCCGATGTATTCCTTTCAAAGGTTTTCAAAATAATTGAATATTTTCAAAAATATTAGGTATAACAAAAAACACTTGTCATATTTATAAAGGGGTTGATATTTTTCGTAAATGGATTGAACAAATTCTGAAAACGAATAAATATCATTAAGAATGTTTATTCCGATGTATTCCTTTCGAAATTTTTCAATATAAATGAATATTTTCAAAAATTTAAGGTATATCATAAAAGACTTGTCATATTCATGGAAGGGATGAAATGTTTCGTAAATGGATTGAGCAAATTCTGAAAATGATTATTTCGTGATAATATTGTTCATTTACATCTATTTGCATCAAAAATTCATCAAAAAGATGGCTTGGTGAGAAATTAGCAGCGTAGAAAATGAAGGGAGATTGAATTATTTGAAAGGGGTGAAACGAGTAGTAAATGGATTGAACAAATTCTGAAAACGAAAAAATCTCATTAAGAATGTTCATTCCGATGTATTCCATTCGAAATTTTTTAATATAAATGAATATTTTCAAAAATTTAAGGTATATCATAAAAGACTTGTCATATTCATGGAAGGGATGAAATGTTTCGTAAATGGATTGAACAAATTCTGAAAATGATTATTTCTTGATAATATTATTCATTTACATCTATTTGCATCAAAAATTCATCAAAAAGATGGCTTGGTGAGAAATTAGCAGCGTAGAAAATGAAGGGAGATTGAATTTTTTGAAAGGGTTGAAACGAGTAGTAAATGGATTGAACAAATTCTGAAAACGAAAAAATGTCGTTGAGAATGTTTATTTCCGTGTATTTCATTTGAAAATTTTCAAAATAAATGAATTTTTTCAAAAATATAAGGCATAACAAAAAACACTTGTCCTATATATAAAAGTGATGATATTTTTCGTAAATGGATTGAACAAATTCTGAAAATGATTATTTCGTAATAATATTACTCATTCTCATCTAATCACATCAAAAATTCTATCAAAATGTTGGCTTATTGTGATTTATTCGCAATATCATATTGTTGTAGATCCCGCCGATCGTAGCGTGTGTGCGCACTTTAGTCAAAACGGTGGCCGGAAAACCGGTGGCCAGTTTCACGCACATTCCCGATATAGTTTATCCGATGGATAATCCCTAGTCCTACTAAGCATTAATTTTAGTACTCGTTTTTGGAATCTCTCTAATTTTATTATATGACATTTGGCAGCTGATCCCCATAACAAATTCCCATATGTCAATCTACTTTCAACCAAAGCATAATAAATTACTTTCAGTCTTTTTAGGTCTAGAACTTGTCTTAGAAATCTAAAATTTTGCAATAGTCCCCTCAAGCCAGACACCATGCCACTTATATGAGAATTCCATCTCATATGTCTGTCAATTATAATACCAAGATACTTTACTTGATCATTCATTAAGATTTCTATAACTGTATCATCTTTAAAAATTCTCAATTTATCATATTTGGGGACATTAGATGCAAGACAGCTGAAGGCCAAAAAACACGTTTTATTAAAATTAACTGTCAAAAACATACCACTGAATGCGTCAATCACATGGCCCAAATCTGTTTCCACCTTCCCCTTCAAATTTTCCCATGTTTCATCTTCGTAAAAGATTACAGTGTCATCTGCAAAACTTGATATCTCACCTGCTGAGTCAACATTAAGTATACAATTCATGTATATAATAAACAAAACAGGACCCAACACCGTACCCTGCGGGACACCATACTCTACAATATTCTTCCTACTACAAGTTGAATCAATTTTTACATACTGCTCCCTACCTTTCAGGTAACTTGTCATTAAATCGCCCACAATTCCCCTCAAACCAATATCCCACAACACCTGCAACAACTGCCCATGATGAACTGTATCGAAGGCCTTCGCAAGGTCTAAGAATACAGCCATCGATTTTTTTCCCTTTTCAAGGCTTCGATATATTTTGGTCGTCAAGAACACGGCTGCGTCCTGTGTTGAAAAATTTTTTCGGAAGCCAAACTGTCTCGGAGAAATCAAATGGTGCTTTTCCAAATATTCTATCAGTCGCTTCTTTAACACTTTTTCGAAAATTTTTGTTAGTGAGCTTATATATAGATGGGTCGGTAATTCGATAATACGTTTTTGTCGCCACTCTTATATAAAGGTTTTATGATACCTACTTTAAATGCCTTAGGCACCTCACCCGATACCATTATTTTGTTTATTAAGTATGTTAAAGGAGGCGATATTTCTTCTGATATTTCTTTCAAAGTTTCTGATCGTATTCCGTCTGTTCCTGGAGTTTTATTGGTTTTCAATGATTTGATCATTTCACTGACTTCATGCTGAGTTGTCGGTGCAAGAAAAAGCGAGTCCCTCACAGACATTCTCTTTATTTTTGTTCTTACAGGTTTACGAATACCCTCTGCAAGATTTTTTCCGACAGAAGAAAAGAAGTCATTAAACTCTTCAACAATATCAGCTTTTTCTGTAACCAAATCTCCAGCAGAGCCTATAACCTCGCTTATTCCTGTTCTTCTGTAATAATTTTCGTTAACAGTTTTAACGGTTTTCCAAAGTGCTCCGCTGTCAGAACCGCAGTTGTCGATTTTTTTTTTAAATACTCTTCTTTCGCTATTTTCAAAAGATTATGAAATCTATTTCTATATGTTATATATTCTCTTTTCAATTGTATGTTATTTTGGTCCTGTCTGTATACTCTAAATAATTCGTTTCTTCTTGTGATTGAATTTACAAGTCCCATAGTGATCCAAGTTTTCCTCTTTTTATTGAAATTTTTCATTTTGACTTTTTTTGTAGATCTTTCGATTTCTCTTTTTATAGTATCAATAAGGAAATCTGCACATTCATTTATATCAACTATTTCATAAAATCTGGCCCAGTTAAATTTATTTAAGTTTCTGATCATCTGCTTATAATCTGTAAAATATTTATAATTGGGTTGGTTGTTATTAAGTTTTCTTTGATCTTCAAGGGGTATATCTATTATGGTGGAATGATGATCCGTTATACCAAGCTTAACAGTATAAGATTTACAATTTACTCCATTATTTTTAGTCTTTAGAAAGATGTGATCCAGACATGTTCCACTTTCTGGTCTTGTAATTGAGGTAATCATAGCCTTAAACCCATTCTCATACAAAAGATCCATATACTGAGATGCTACGTCACTTTCATTCAGTATATCTATATTGAAGTCTCCAATAATTGCATGAAATGAAGCTCTGTAAGAGGAGACCCCCCCAAAATACGGGAAAAGGCTATTCAAAAACTCAATATCCACTAGATCATGAGACCTATATACAGCTGTTACCACCAATGTACTGAGACCTTCCACGATTTTTATTTCTATTGCTTTACATCTCCCAATATCTATAATTTCATAAGAATATTCCAGATTAGCATTAATGAAAACTACCACACCATCCGCTCTATTTAACTCGCTTTTATTATATAGCAAATCATAAGCCTTCATCTGGAGGAGGTCGAAACCATCGACACGCCAACTTTCAGTCAGAACAATACAATCAAATGGGTCATTGACTTGCGATAAATAAATTTTAAGCATATCCAGGTTCTTATTTATGCTCCGTATATTCTGATGAAAAATCCTGAAATCATTTCTCGTTGAGACTGCATTATATTCCAACATATTTTCTAATTCCTTATCTTGTTTCGGTGCGTGTAATATACCTCTTGTAAACTGATTCATGAATTAGTTTCATGAATATATATATATATATATATATATATATATATATATATATATATATATATATATATATATATATATATATATATATATACAGCTAATATTCGCTCTCGAAAGTGATGGGTTCGTTCTCGTTGACAACATTTGTGTAGACAGCTCCCTGAGAGTTTTATTTGAAATATTTCGATATTTCGATTAAGAGTCTCAGTATTTACTAGTATATATATATATATATATATATATATATATATATATATATATATATATATATATATATATAAATATATAGATATACCCAAACGGCAGCGATATAAATTCTTAAATTATACAATTCACTTCGTACTTGTTGTGCATTGTATTGTTTCATCAAAACTTTCATCTTCATGTGAATTTATGAGAATTTATGACGAAATAAATTCTCTTAATAGAGTCAGATTTTTTTAATTTTGATTGATAATCTTTGTTAAAATGCTTGTACTTTCTAAAATATCTATTCATCAACGTTATAATTAAAATAATGTAAGTAGTTGTAATTGTTAATCAGTGTTAAATTTTTTTCTATGTTATATTATTCATTCGAATTCGAAACGGGAACATCACTTGCCCGTTTAATAATAATGTGGGATTTTTCTCATGAGCACATTGACTTGAATAAATGAGAAATTCAAACTTATTGTTTCGATATAATTGTAAACGTCAAATTGCGCATTTGCAGAGACGTAATAGTTGTCGATTTCACTGTACCTATTTATATCTGGTGATGTGATAAATTGGAGTAAATAGTTGAATTTCTTGTCACTTTGGAATATATTTTTTTGAATTATCTGCAGATAGATGCTCTTCAAATTGAGTATTTGAATATTCCTTTTGACTTTAGAACAGGATTATACTTCGAAGTCATGAAAACATACATTTTCTTATGTTTAGTACTTATGTAATAAACATGTTTGCGAAGTGTTAATGCGTGATTTCAAATAAAAGATCATGTGATGTTTTCGGGTCCTCAATGTCGCTGTTGTTGTATCACTGGTGGCATATTGTTTGGTTTTAAATAAAAATCATTACTATTTGCGTGATTTCACAAGAAAAACTCACGTCGCCTTATTTATCATCTGAGACGGAATTTTACTCTAATACGCACAAAATTTGAAGTACCTCTTTATGAAAACGAAACTGGACTGTATAAAAATTTATAATAAAAAAAACAAGAAAGTATCTATTTCGTGTTCATTGAATGTAAAATTTTCATCCAAGGTGAAACTGATTCAATGTGAAGAGAAAAAAATGATAATAATATTATATTATTATAATATTATTATCATTTAAGTAAGGTGAAAAGCTCCACACAATTATGATAAAACTAAAATTGATAATTTAGAAAATAATGTCAATTTGAAAGGAAAATATGAGACTTACCATGAATACAGGACCATGGGTAGAAGACGTAGAGTCTTGAACATAGCAAAGATCGAGATTTAGTTTCCTCCATTCTCCACTGAATATATGCAAATTCTCACAAAGTTTATAACGAAAAGAAAAGAAACACCAACCCAACACTGAGTTTCGATGCTGTAACAGCGAGCGTATTTCTCACTATTTTTCAATCAATTATTATGAATATTTAATAGTGTTGGCGTTTACTTGATGTAAATCCATTATAATTGGACATAAACTTAAATTCAAACACTTGAACTTATGATTTACACTTTATTCACTACATAGCATGACGCGTTTCGTCGTTACAAACGACTTCTTTAGATGCTTACAGAATAATTCTTTAATATTTTTAATAATTTAATAATAATACATTATTCTGTAAGCATCTGAAGAAGTCGTTTGTAACGACGAAACGCGTCATGCTATGTAGTGAATAAAGTGTAAATCATAAGTTCAAGTGTTCAAGTGAATTTAAGTTCATATTCAATTATTACGAAAGTATTTTCCGTGAATTGATATACTTATTGAATCACAAATGTATTTTCCGTAATTCGGAATGCACTTCTCTGTATTCTCTGTAAGATCTCAAACCTAATTCCTACCCGATGTTTTCTCTCATTCCTTCCTGTTCGCACATGCAACGCACTTATCTCATGTTTACTGTTTTTTTTTTTGAAGAAACGATGAGTGGAAAGAACTGATAACTTATAATGCAGGTCTCCGTGGCTTAGTCAGGAGAATGGTTCGATAAAACTCGGGTTCGAGCCCCACTGAAGGCATGGGTGTTTGTGTTTGTCTATGATTTAAGTAGTTTAAATAATGATATAAGCTGGGTATTGTACATTGAATATAAGCCCAATGGCCGTTCGGAACCGGCGTTAAACTGTAGGTCCACTGAATTTTAAAAAAAAACTTATATTAAGTGAAACAAATGAAAATTAAAAACTATCCATAATGAAAGCATCAGTATTTTTCGGTCCATAATAAAATAACTATTTTTTGAAAGAACAAAAGAAAATAAATAAATTAATGTTTTCCTACGTAACGAAACAGCCTCATTACTATGACAACTCAAAATATTTCAAAATCAACCAACAACCTAGGCCATAAATCCCAATTAAGCAAAATTGTTCTTTAATGCAGTAATAATTTGTGATATTCGTTCTTTTGATCTCTTATATTGTCTATTCAGGTTTTTTCACAGTAATTTTGAATGCTTGTTTATATTTTCTATTGAACTCTTTATAACAATTAAAACAAAAAACTTTCGGTTAATGAAGTTGCGATATATTTTTTAGGTAACTCCTAATGTTGTACGAGAAGTAAGAGAATATTTCAACTGTCCTGAACTCGAAGGTGCGGAATTAGAAAATCAAGGAGAAGACGGCACAGTTCTAACACATTGGGAGAAACGCGTGTTTGAAAATGAAGCCATGACAGGGGCCCATACTCAAAATCCTATAATATCGCGGATTACTTTAGCGCTCATGGAAGATACTGGATGGTACAAAGCGAATTATTCTCAAGCTAGTGAAATGAAATGGGGTAAAGGTGAGAGTTATTTTTCATAGTTTCTCTCGTAATTATTTTTCATATTTTTTCTACTGACTTATACAAATTTGGATTCAACCCTCTCTTAGGTCCAAGGCTTAATTCCACGAGTTGATTCAAAGCTTTTATTCAAACTAGACATAATGGAAGTGTAGTCATTTTGTTTCTACTATCATTAAATGAAATTGAAAAAACCAATTTGAACTAATTAAAGTTTCGCATTGATGAATTCTGCTAAAGTTATTTTAGATTTTACTTGAATTTATATTCAGTATGTATTGAGTAAAATGAGTAAAACTAGCTATTTTTGAGTTATATTTATCATATTAAATCTAGAGAACATTTCACCATCTAACTGGGTAATTTATTTTTGTTGATTAAGGGAGATGTTTCAACAACAAATGTTATGTATGTAAACAAAATGTAAATATTAACCTTGTTAATAGACATGTAGAACGTATCAGTAGCCTTTTTCTACTTTGTGAAATATTTAGGAATGCACAATTTAATAATTCAAGGTAACATGTAGTATTGAATATATTAAGGTTTAGAATAAAAAATTTCATTTTATATTAGTTCGGTGAAGAACTATTCAGATACCATCTGAATATTATTCAGATTATTTTTGTACTCATAAATAAAGGATAAAAGAGTTTTCCTTAGCGATTCAATACTCATAAATTTCTTATATCATATCTTTCTTACTCATATCTTTCCGTTAGGTGATACTACACAAATTTTCTTAAAACAATTTCAAAAAATTGCAGGGTTAGGTTGTGATTTTGTGATGAAAAGTTGCAAGGAATGGATATCAATGAAAGCCGATCGTGGTATGTCCATCCACCCTTTCTGTAATAAGGTAAAACGCGATCCTCTTCAGACAGAGTGCACTGATGATCGAAGCTCTGTTGCATTATGTAATCTCATACGATATCCCAACATTTTGCCTAAATCTTATCAAAATTTCGATCAGATCAAATATGTGGAATCTGGAGAGGAAGGATATTATGGGGGTGAGTGACCCATTTTTTTCTGTAAGTAATAATTTGAAAATGTTAGGCAAGTTATTATCTATGTTCACATATGCTTTACTATGACATTCTTCTGACTAATTTAAATTTTTCGAATGAATGAGGTATTTTCTTATATAATTTTATTTATCTTCAGGTTCAGTGTCTCTGGCTGATTATTGTCCCTACATACAAGAATTCACATGGAAAGCGAAGGACGTTATCGTAAGAGGCTCACATTGTCGGTTCACAGAAAATAACCCTAAACCAGAAAAAAACTTTGCATTGGAAAAATATGGAAATGAATCGCTCTGTTTTGAACATTCTGATCATATGTGGGAGGAAAGTTCATGCAAACAGATAAGGCAGTGGCAACATTGGGGCTCTGGTTGCTATGGCTACAGGTAATTCCATCGTCCATAGTTTATGTATAAATTTTTGATAGTTTGTGCTCCTTCACGGCGAGAGTAATATCAGGGACTAAATATCTAGAATAACGTCAATGCCTGATGACCAACAAGACTATTTGCTTTTCGTGTTAAGGTTTCATTATTTTTAACATAAATCATGTGGATAAATTAATAAATTGAATAATTATTATGAAGAACAGACCCTAGGAACAATGTAAAGAAAAGTAATTAATTTATTTCTATGGATTAGTTCACATCTTTCGCTACACCTGCTCTCATTTATTGAATGCCAATTTGTTCATAATTTCTGGGACATATGCTTATTTTAGATTATTACTTAAAAAGCTGTATTAATGTTTCGAAATGAATAAATGTTTACTTCTTTATAATTATTATCATATTTTGTTGCATTGAATATGATAAAAGAATAATTTTGGAGAGGTGTAATCCAGAAAATCGAAATTTTCACATTCGATTGTCTTGTCTTGACGTCACAGAAAGAGGCGCGGTCATTACTGGGTCTAATAAAAAAAATTTATAGCGGTAAAGTTCAATAACAAATATTTTATTCGATGTTTTCTCATTTTTGGCGATACAATAAGACCTCTTTGAATATTCTGTTTGGAACCTATGTTTCAAAGGAAAAAAATTGAGTTGAATTATTTAATTAAATTTACTTGAATGAGTAAAAACGGATATGATCACCAATATTGAGAAAAAAATTAATGAAATTTTTTAAATGCGATTTTACACTAATAAACTCATTTGTTTGGTGTCCATATAAGCGCTTCACTCGCTTTATATTTACTATGCATTGCAGTGATGTCAGAGTTAGTATGGCAGTATATTGAAATATATATATATATATATATATATATATATATATATATATATATATATATATATATATATATATATATCTTAAAATTGATTTATTGCCTGTTTAAGATATTTTATTTTGAATGTTTTCAGCAACTTTGTCAAGTTGCAATGTATATATATATATATATATATATATATATATATATATATATATATATATATATATATATATATATATATACTTATATATATTCACTTATTTTAATTTCTATAGTCATAAATAGGTTGGGTAAAAATAATAGTTAGAAAAAATAAAGTGTAGTCGTAAATATAATTTTTTCACTTTCCCAACTCGAGCGTGTGTAAGAAGTGTAGTCTGTTCAATTTCGTCTACTAGTTGGAAATCGCACAGTGCTCCTAAATAAATCACTAATTCAAAAAACTATTATTTCATAATTTCAGGTGCGAAAATGGACGTTTACATATCCTAGTAGGAAATTATACGTACAGGTGTTACCATGCAAACCAAGAAATTCATATAAAGATTATAAGAAACGAATGGTTACACAAAGGTGCCATAGTGTGTCCACCTTGCAGGGAGATCTGTGCAGCTCAATTTAACGCAAGGGGAGAGTCATGTAAAATCGGCGATGAGCCGCCACCAGCAAATTTTTATCCGAGGGACGAGTTGAAATGTGCAGGTTCTAGAGTAAAAATGAACGTGACATTAACGGTAATTTTTTTCGTTACTGTCAAGTGGTTGAGTTGACTGAGTCTATCTGAATAACGTGCATGAATGAAATGCAATCGAATATATGCGCTGTGAATTTACGCGTTCCAGTGGCGTAGCTAAGCATAGTGTTATGAGAACACCCATAGGTGGCACCCGGGGCGGATTTTATAGGTGTCACCCTAAAACTCAATCGAAACTGTTAAAATAAAAAAAAAGTTATAATCATTTACGTTTTATTAAAATATGAGTACCTATTACAAATATTTGTTTATTATGTAAAACAAATTTAGTTTGTTAAAAATTAAAATTTCTTCCTTCTAGCTTTGACACTAGCGAACTCCGAAATCACGTCTTCAAAATTTATATTTTGTGTTGCTTCATGTTCTATCGTTAAAATACCAAGATTGTTTAATCTGGTTTCGGTCATTGTAGACCGCAAATAATTTTTAATTAATTTTAATTTGCTGAAACTTCTCTCACATGAAGCTACTGATGCACATATTGTTATAAATAACTTTAGTGCTACCGTTAGATTCGGAAGAGATTCTGTAAAATCCCATTCCACAATAAATTTCAAAAAGTCCAGTATCACCCAATTAGAGACAGTAATATTAGCCGCTTTTAAATGTCTTCTCAATCTTGGTATTTCTAAAAGGAGTTCTGTTTCTGATACTTCATCGTAAAGGTTAGTAAATTTTGATATAGCTAATTTTAACTGTTCAGTGTTTGCCGAAAGCAAGGTCTTTGACTGCACAACCTCAAACAATGAAGCTACGTCTTTAATGGACTTTACTCTTGTTTCGAGTTCAATATTGAATCTGTCAATGCATTCTAACATGTCCTTTTGAAGTTCCGCTCTAAGTGTAAGTCCAGCATCGGTGGACGACGCTAACTCACCGGGCATGCGTTTCTTGCGACGAATTCGTCGTTCCATCGAAATGTTGTATTTTTCCGATTTTTGTACAGCAAAATCTATTGCCTCTTCTGCTAGATGCAACCGTTTCTCTCCAATGAATAGACGAAGTGCTTCTAGTTTTATGATTATTTCATCAACACATAAACCTTTACTTTGTAATGCAATCTGAGCATTGTTCACTTCCCTTAGCACATCATTCCAAAAGAAAAGAAAACAAAGAAATGAGAAATTGCACACAGCAGGCATAAGATTTTGTGCAGCACCTCTAGTTTCTAAATTTACGTCTTGGTCACATAGTTCCTCAATTGCAGATATTATCCCATCAAAATTTTCAGCCAATACTTTTACTGCACCGTAATGAGCACTCCATCGCGTTGTCGAAAGTCTTTTAACAGATGCTTTGCTGTGATTGAGGAGCACTTCCCAACGGCTTGTGGAAGTTGAAAAAAGTTAAATATTGTTTCCACTGCTCCGAAAAATGTAACACAAGTCACATTTTGTGCGAACGAATGTTGGCCGCATAAATTAATTGAATGATCTATACAACCAATAAAAATTGCTTTATTGTTTTTTTCTTTTATAATAGCTTGTACTCCTCCGTGTATACCACTCATAACTGCAGCATTATCATAACCTTGAGAACGACACATCATAATATCTAAGCCATCGTTTTCAAGCTTCTTTAGTATTTCAGCGCTTAAGTCAGCTGCTTTTTTTCCATGTAAAGGAAAGAATCCTAAGAATACTTCTTTGACTTCTACTTTTCTATTATTAATTTTTACATAACGAATCACTTCAGACATTTGATCAACATGTGAAACGTCAGGTGTGCTATCAAACATGATTCCGAAATATTTGGCCGATTTAATTTCGTTTACAAGCTGACATTTTACATGATTAGCTAAAACATTTATGAACTCATTTTGTATTTCTGGCGATAAATATGTTACTTTAGGTGATTTTTCCTGCTCCAAATATAGTATATGTTCTTTGAGTACTGCATCATACTTTGACAGCAGTTTAACTAGTTCTAAGAAATTACCTTTATTAGACGACCCTTTGGTTTCATCATGTCCACGAAATGCTAGGTTTTGTTTAGCCAAAAACAATGTTATATCTAATAATCGAGATAAAAGATTTTTCCACTTCTGTTTTTCCGTATTCATTAATTGCAAGGCTGCATCATCTATTGTGGTGTGAGATTTTAATCTCATTTCCAAAGTTTTCCACTTTTCGAAATTTTCTAAATGTTCACATGAAGTTTCATGGTCCAATACTTTAGGATTTAGTTTCCACCACTTCTGAAATCCAGTTGTAAATGTTGTTTGTATGTTACTGACAGCAAATAAACGACAGCAAAAACAGTACAGGTTATTTGATATAGGAGAAAATACCATCCATGATCGTAGAATTTTTTCACCACTAGGCATCGGTTTATAAAACCATTCCTGTGAAAGATGACGAGAATCACCTTTAATCTTTGAACCATGACGAGATACAGTAGGAAACGGTCCTTCTTTGTTCTGGAAATGTTCACTGCCCTTTTTTATTATGTCAATGCGAACATTATCAGGTACCGGTAAACTCCAATGTGAAACATCTCTCAAGTGTTGAACTGATTCTTCAAAGCTAATGCTATCTCCGAAAGTAGCATTAACGGCGTCATTTTCATTATTTATTTTGATTCCGTCAAGGTCCTGGGTCGTCTTCATTGATTCTGTATTGTCGATGTTGCTATCTGAATGTGAGTCTCCAAGATGTGAATCATTACTTTCGTCAGCAGGAGACTGGGTACTTTACTTGAACTTTGGCCGCTATCTGCTTTTGTGACATATTTGAAAAGAGAACCGGACATGCTCTGAATTTCATCCATTTTAGCCTTTTTGGCTTTTCTCTGTTGAAACCCGCTTTGTCTTTTCGAAGTATGAATTCCCCGAGGCATATTTCGTTCTGGGTATTCTAAAAATATTTTTAGTTAGTAAGTGAAACGTTGATTTTATAAACTAATTATAACAGTAAATAAACACCTACACGTTACGTAACTAGCTTTGTGAAATATATTTTTCCCAGACGCAGGATTGTTAATTTATATTACCTAACAATCCTGCGTCTGGGTGTAAATATGTTTTTAAGTATTATTAGAAAAATATTAGTTAAAAACTCCACCGTTAATTGTGATATCCGTGCCACGAGTGCTCGAGCTGCTCATCTCGGAGCAAAATCAACGTACGCGAAGTTGTATGATATGATTATGATAACTTTCAATCAAAAATCTAAACTTAATGTATTCCGTTTTTGTAAACAAATCCCATTGCTATTAGATAGGAAAATATTAAGTAAGTTAATAATAAATAAGAATATTATTTACAATTAAACATTATTACCTAAAGTAATATCGTAAAACGTGTAGAAATATAAGTAAAATCTTTTTACACCAGCAAAGTCTTTAAAACCTATTTTAATAAATAAATACCTTTAGTAGATAAGTAATACTTGCCCAGGCTAAACAAAAAATATTATTGCAATCCGTCTGAAATACCTTCTTTAGGTACCTATTTATCATTTAGGACGTCTCAATAATATAGTTTAAAATACACAGTAATTAAAAGAGAATAAAATTGAAGGGTTTTTCAAAATAATCTAAGATACTGCTATTAGAAACTAAATGGATAAAAAATGTAAGTATTACCTGTAATAACAAAAATAATTCACTTACCTTGTTTATTTTCTTCAAGAATCGACTTTTATACAAAAAATGTTGTTTATAATATCTAATAATTAACAAACACTTTGCACTAGACTTTCACATGTTCACGTAAGCGAATATTGAAATGAATGCGGTCGGAAACAAAAGAAGCTCAATCCACAATACAAGTGACGAGCGCTATATCGAGGGAATCCCCTGACTAGCGTTGGTTATGCGCGAACGGGGTATTTAATTTTGGGGGAATCCCTGATCGATTGACACTGTGCACATTGTTTTTTTTTAATATCAGTTATTATGTTCGTGGTACGATATTATAGTTACCTAGATAATTTTATTAGTGGCGGTTATGCTCTCTGCCGCAGATTTACGATTTTTTATAAATAGAAAGAACTATAACTGATGGTCATAGTCGGGCTCGGGTGTCACCCCTAAACGGGTGACACCCGGGGCGGGCCGCTTGTAATATTTGATCTTGTTGCGATTCGCATCTCTCAGATTTACCTGGTCACCTACCACCTGTGCATCAATGACCAGGGATAGGCGACCCATAGTAGCCAATAAGTCGGGCTTTCTGACACCGGCATCAGTTGATATACGGGGTTCGTTGATCACCTCATACCCCTGCCTTCTCAAATTTCTAGCCAGGTAGTTCACCACTGCGTCATGCCTCTTTATGCGGGTACCGTGGGTCCGATGACAGGACTGGATGACATGGTTGAGAGTCTCCTTCGCATGACACCCAGCCCGACACCCACGGTCCTTATCTCTGCCTCGGGCTGTTCTCGAGGCAGTGGGAAGGGCATTGATTCTCAACTTGCCCGTATTAATAAAATCCCTACCACTCAGGAATTTATTTGGCACTGCTAGCCACCCATGTTGGCTCCTCACCTCCCCCGAGCCCCTGAGCCCCCCACCGTCCACAGAGCTATGGAGGCAGCGGGCCCAGAAGCCATTGAGAAGGGTGTTCGTTCTCAATATTACATTCTGGTCATCCTTCAATCTTAATTCCGTCTTGTGAATCATTTCACTAATATAATCTTGCGTTATGCTACTACTCAGATAGTCGGATGCCAGAATGCTCTCCAGGCATCTCAGCCTCTCCAGGGGAGCTCGCCATCTCATGGAGTGGACTCCCAATCCTCCATCATTAATTGACGCGTGAAAGTACGAGTTGCAGCAGTCTGCGGGCAGATGCAACCACTTTCTAACTGCACCTCTGACAAGAATATCAATCTTCCTGAGAAGGCTATATTTGGTCTTGCTAAATACTAACGTGTACATCAGCTTCGGTATCAGAATCGTTCGTAATGCCCACAGTCGCTGTTGCGGCTTTAGTGGGGCGGATGTCAATTGCCCCAGTTGTACGCTCAACCTCTCCGGTACGTCTGGATCAGAGACGCCGTCAGCAGAAAACTCCACACCCAGATACCTCCACTTTCCAACTCTATCTAGGGTGGGAATCCTCTGGTTCTTAATCAAGAATTTACATGAAGTATCCACCACGGACTTCTTCATCTTAGGCACGTTTTTCCAAGAGAGGGTTTTACATTTTGCTACATTTACCTCTAGTCCGCAAGTCTCCAGATGTTCGGAGACGTGGTTTATCAATGACTGCATGCCCTTCTCTGACGACGTGAGAAGGATCATGTCGGCGACCAACTTGAAGGAAATTCTTTGTGGCTGACTAGAGTGTCGTTCCTAGTCGTTAAACCAGTTACAAAAATACTTGACGCAAGTATTGCAAAGAGCAAGTTGATTTTTATTCGTATTGTAACAGTTATAGCCGAAAATGTATTTTGTTACTAATAAGTTGAGGAAAAAGGCAATCAAATCTTCATCGTCTTCACACGAAAATTGAGCGTTCTGTCGCAGTCTTCATTCAGAACTGATAAATATTTACTGAATCGAACTCTAATTTAACTTCCTAGATTTGAAGATAATTCGATTAGTTATGTTGAATAATAAATTGATTTAAATGACTTGGATTAAGTTTCACTGAGTATATTAAGAACTCTACATATGTTTCTGATGGTGTGCACATCATCAAGAGTAATAACTCAAATTAGTAATTATCAATATTTACTAATTCGTAAGTTTATAAATTAATTCAGTTAATACTAGTTTTACTCATGACTATCGCCTAACTGACCGAAACATATATAGAGTTTTTAATATACTCAGTGAAACTCAAGCCAAGTGTTTTAATCGAATTTAATTGAACCAAGTGATAGGCGAAACCACCGTGTCATTTATATGTTATGCTTTCCTGACTGGGTTAAGATTATTATCGTAGTAATGAAATTTTTTTTCTGGAGAGACATACTGATTGAAAGTCACTTACAGTTTTCGCTATCGATGATATTATTTTCTAAACCAGTGCACTATTTTCTAAACTAAAGAGAAATGCTAGTCTAAACCATTGATCGCATTTATCGGTCATGTATAGAATAAAATAAGTGTTCATTGATGTGAATAAATTCGAATGTGAATGACGGATGTCAACGATTAAGATAATGATGTGTATATTGTTTTTTCAATTCATCTTCAAATTCGTCTATGTTTTTCGATTTTATTTCAAAACGGACTCCTGTTACAGCGTCGTTACATCCATTGAATGTAGATACTCAGAGACTTTTTATACTCAGAGATAGTGTCTCTTCTCTTTATCCTCCATAATGATAAGGTGTAATCATTTTATCATATTCGATATTTAGAATATAATCACCATTGAAACAAAAATGTATACAAATATTCAACTTACTGTATTTCATTTAAATAAAAAATAATACTTATTATTTTTCAGTAAACAAGATCACTTTATTACTTGGAGAAATACATCGAAATTGGCACTGTATTCTACCTTACATCTTTATTCACTTAAAAACTGTTTTGAAATAAAAATATCACTGACCCGAACTTTTCTTTAATATTCACATTACGGTTGATTTCGAGCCACAAGTAAGAAAGGTTGCCGACTTGTGTCTTACCTGTGGCTGGTGATTACAATGAAACTCCACATAGATTGTTCAAATATACTGAGAATCCTAGTTGCCTAAAATTTTAATTGAGAAAATTATTACCAGGCATTATAAAAAATTGCCGACTCCTTCGTCAGTTATTACGAAATGTAATGAATGGAAAAAATCGCTTCCAAAAATTTTTGATCACAATATGCTAATTCAAATATATTGAAGCTCGCAAAATATTGATTGAGATATCGTATTTCGATGGTATGGAAATAAATTCAATAATTCGCGAAAAAACGGTGATCACAGATTTTCAATTACCTTTCATTTATGTGACACTAATATGGTCATTCACTTCACATTGTGCATGAATGAGTATTTACTCGTTTATTCCCTTTTATTAATCCTTTACGTCATATAATTTGATATGACATTTGCTATTAAGTCTGCAATCTAAAACGAATTCAGGACATTCAACATTTTTTTAGAAACACCTTACTCTACAGGTGTTTCTTAAGCTGATATACTGTGGTCGACGTTTCATTGCTCAATTTCAAGACGAAAAGTTTTTAAAAACATGCGCGACAAGTCTTGTTGATGAGACACAGTATGTTGAATTATTTGTAATAAACGAGCTCTGGTGGAATTTATTTCGACCATAATTTTTACCCTAGTGATGTTATTGTTTTCCATAAGTAATAATAAAGAACTTCTTACTCAGAGTGGTCTTCGGAATATTGCAATTACTTTGTCAGATCTAAAAACCAACGCAAAAGACCAACAAGTAATTTTTATCATACTAGGTTCGGTTGAGCATTAATTCAATGTTTTCTTTTGGCACAGTCAGGATTATTTATTAGAATCATTTTTCCTTCATAAAAGATGACAGATCAGACATTTTAATTTTCTAGAGAACGAACTTCCAGTTGTTTTGGTAGATGCATCTCTTCTAATAAGAAAGAGTTAGTGGTTCATGCATGAAGATGATTTGCCACATTTTTCGGTGATAGTGGAGTTTGAACACAAAAAAATTTGACCCCCAGCCAAATTCAGGTTTTTACAAATATCATTTCATTAAGGCTCATTTCATTAAAAATGAAAGGTTGATATTTAAAAAAATTATCATTTTGCTTCGATGTTATTGAATTTTTCAAATGAGGCAAAATAATTGTGTCTCACGGCCTCAAGGATACAAATTGTTCTTTACATATAGAGTGCCTTCTTTTGCAAGATGTAATGGTTCAATCTTAAGATACTTACTTCATGTCGTGAAATTGAATAGGTAGGTTCATTTTATTTTTCCGAACTTAAAATGACTAACCGACAGAAAAAAATTTCTTGAAAAATTATGATAGGATTTATAACCATTTGCAAATAATTATTCTTCTGATGAATATGAACCTGAACCGCAATTATGCCATGAAAATATTTTCAATTCACCAATTCACCTGTGAGAAAAAAAGCAGTTGAAAAATTTAAAATTTCGAAGGTTCGTGTTTTGATTCTACTATCGCCGACTCATTAGTAAAGCCCAGAGTTGAAGACTTCGAAAATGTTACTCGAACAATAGTAGAAGGTTTATTGAAAAACGACGGGTTGCACTCCGGGAGTGCCGGCAGAAGTGAAAACTTGAATATTAATGTTGTGCATTTTTGATATTTTGGAATGGTTAGAGAATAATTTTGTACGAATTGCTTTCATTATCAGTATAAAAGTATTATTATTTATGTGATGGAATACAATATTCATTTATTGCGCTATCGTACACAAACATGACAATTTATATTACATTAAAAATTTAACACTTCAGAACTATTACAATTATTTTACATTAAAAAGTTTATCTCTTACGAAAATCAACTTCCATCCATAATTTCAACGACTTTTTCATCATCATCTTTACCAGAACCATCATCGCTAATCTCTAAAACTGATACGATAGGTTTATGATAGCTGAAGTAAGAAACGAACAGTTTTGATTCGAACCTATTTAAGTGTCTAATAAAGACGGCATCAATAGTAGTTTTGTATTTCGTTGTGCTAAGATTGCGATCATTTGACATAGTTAAACCAAATTCATTTAAAAATTCAATTAATAGTTGATTTCTATCGTCTGCAAAGTTTATGTTGAAATCTCCACTCAAAATCATTGGCAATTCATCAAAACCAGATTATCACCAGAGTGGCAACGACTTATACAAATATCACCGATATCAGAAACAGGAGCATTAAACATGCTGTTGTAATTCACATGCACATCCATATAATCTGTACAATAATGAACTGTGTTCATATTTTGATAAATAGCTACTCCTCCCGCTGGACGATTATTTCTTCTGAAACTCGCAGCAAAGTTGAAATTCGGAATGTCAATTATTTCATCGTTACCCATGTGAGTTTCTGATAAAATTAACACATTCATCTTTTTAACAAGAGCGTCAATTGCTAGATCATTTACATGCGCATGTAAACTCTGACAAATGAATGAAAAATACAGACGAACATTCGCGCAAGCGCCTTGCGCGGCCTGGCCTCTCCATCCGCCTTACGAATTCTCCATCAGGTCACGTGTCCTGACGCGAGTTTAGAAATTTTTACCCATTCCAAAAAAAAATACACAGCACCGCTAAAGAAGTTTTCACTTCAAAAATAGTTCGGAGTAGGTAAAATATTTATAAGTAAAAAGGTGAATTAGAGAAATTTAAGAAAATTGGAAATATAACAACTCAGCTTCGTCATTTGAAGTTGGAATTTAGGCGCTTTATAAAAAGCCGGAGCATAATTCACGTAGGTTTATTTGCTGGACTAGCAGGTCACGCATAATCAGCTGTGTCACACACAATCTGCAAGTCTTGCTGTATGTGATGCACTAACGGTGTGTAACGACGCTAGAAGAAAATTTTTTCAACTTCGTCACCAACTCCCTCAATGTCACCTGGACATAATCCAAAGGATTTTTGTGTGGATATATTTAAAATCAATCTTTCATACAACCCCGACAGTGAACTTATGGGATCTTCAAAATCGTATTATATAAGAAGAATATAGATAGATAGATAGATAACTGTACTTTATTAATGATATTACAACACCATCCAAAGGTCATTGATCGGAGTCCTTCAGCCCTAGAAGCATATATTATATCCTGTAAAACATTTCAAACAAGTGGATTGGTTTATTTTGGTCAATATCGATAGGTCAAAGTGGGCAAGATGGGCTATCTTCAGTTTGGCCACTTTTTAAAATATTTTTGTCATTTTGAAGTCGAATGTGCAATTTTTCTGGTCAAATAAATTTTAAAGAGCATTATGGTCACATAATGAATATTTTTCGAAATAACATCTATATGTTTTGTTAGAATTTACCATTTTAGACCACAACGAACTATATGTCATTGGGCACTTACTACTGTTTTCTTCATCTCGTATATGTATAATTAATAAGATGAATAAAATGAAATTTAATTAATTAATAGAGTTCAAAATGAATCCTTACTATTGACTAGACTAGTGTTATAATATATTTTGAGAATTTATGTGGAGTCTTGTATAATTAGGAGTATTCTCTTAATGAGAGGTAATAATAAAAACTTGTCTAAAAATCACTGACTGAACAATTCTTTATTCGACTAGTTTCGCCTTTTATAGCATTATCAAGAATTTTACAGCATTATCTAATTCTTGATAATGCTGTAAAAGGCGAAACTAGTCGAATAAAGAATTGTTCAGTCAGTGATTTTTAGACAAGTTTTTATTATTACCTCTCATTTAAATATGAACTATCACAAAGTAGATTCATCGTCGATTGAATTTATTCTATTAATATTATTTTTCAACTGATTTCAATTTTTTCGGAAAGTATTAAAACACAATGCTAACTATTGTGTAATAATACAGTAGATTTTTATATGCCATACTTGAAGGTAAACTAGATATGTTGTGCCAAAAATTGCTTATACTCGTTTTAGATATAACCCAATAAGACGAATAAAGAATATTTTGGCAAAAAGAGAATATATGGAAATCAAACACTGGTATTAGAGAATGATTTTGTTTGAATTGAATCTATTATTTTCAATGATTATTTTCAATTCCATCGTATCTTATCTTAGGTTTGCACTGTATGAATACTCGGTTATTTTAAATGCCTTTAGCTGGTAAAATATTGAATTTCTAAATAATTCCGTTATTGCTATAATTCTTCTGCTTTTCTTCAAATTTTATTTAACTATTTTATCACTATTTTAACATATGGCAAGCAAGAATATTGGAACTACATGTACATATTATTTTTTATTAAAAGTATTATGTAAAAAAAATAATTAAAAAGAGATAGCTAAGATAGAAATGATATTTTCTGGACCTATGAGATTTTGTATTGCAGAAAAATACTTATATTTTCAGTTTAGAGAATAATGCTATAATTAAATGACATCCTTGAGTTTTTTTATAAACCTTAACATTACGCATTTGGCGTATAGAAACGGCGAAATCTAATTATAACATGCAACCAGATGTTTACTACCTTCACCTGAAAATTAGTTTTGTGTTCCTTGTACTTCTCCTTCAATATCAACATCTGGGTAATAACTAGCGTTTAAAAAAAATTTCTGCTCAAGCTACAAATTAATATTCAGTGCAACTTTTATTACAGCTCTTTTATAATATTCTATTGTGTAATCGAATGCTGAATAATGATATCTCTTTCCAATTAGAAGGATATTATTTTGAGCCATTGAGTGTATATCCTACTCACATTGTTCATGCCATTTTATGATGAAACTTTACTCGTAATATTACATAGGTTTTAATAAGTAGTTAATAATTGATAATTCAGTTAATTATTAATTTAAATTCAAAACTTAGCTTAATGTTTCACCACGAATGTAAAAAGTACATGAAGCTAAAGCACCTATTTCATGTAAGTCTTTTCCATTATCTACTGAAAGGAACACTCATAACATTCTTTTCCTTTTCACACTAGAGCAGTGGTTTCCAACCTTTACGCTACTACGCCTCCCCGAAAGAAAACACTTTTTTGTACGCCTCCCCATTTTAATATTATTTTAATATACATGTACATATACATTATATATGTATATATGATAAAATAGTAAACACGTTTTAAATAGTAAAAACTTTATTACAACACAACTAGAAAACTTTAATTCACTTACACTAGGTACGTATATATAATAAACAAGATTTTGATTTTTTATGCGAATGTTAAACATCTACGACATCAAAAGTTAATGAGAGGATTGTTGCTCTTTATTGGCACAAAGTTTATCAAATCTTGGTGCTAGTGTGGACAGTGCTACTCATATCTCCTTTTCTATTACTAATCTGCTTCGATATGGTTTTCATTGCTGCCATTGCCGAAAATCCTGTTTCACACAAATAGCTAGTTACGAACGGTAGAAGCACTAGCATTACTTTGTCATACAAAACTTTATACTCTTCACTAAGATTCATCCAAAACTGAATTATTGTTTCGTTTTGAAACTTTTGTTTTAGTGTGCTATCCCATGACAATTCTATAAATTTTTCTGTTTCGATGGTTGTCAGCCCGAATTCGTCATCTGTATTGTCTAGTATAAATGGATTCTGAACCCATAAAAACTTTGAGAAATCAAGATCTTTGGAATAATTTGAAAATGCAGTTCTAAACCGTTCAAGTGTTCAATAAAAATATTTTTGCTTGCTTCAAAATTGGATGTGGCATGTGGCCCAAAAATCTTTTAAAATTGAAAACATATCCAACTCATTTTTTTTAAAATTTGATTTCCATAATTTCAACTTTTTAATGAATGCGTTAACTTTACCTTTTTGAACAAGTGGGTGCCCTAGTTGTGTTCCCTGCATTGTTTTATTCAAACTGCTCAATTTTCCAAAAATTTCCACCATTTAAGCAAATTTAACAATAAAATTTTCATTGTTCCACAAATGTGCGTCTTCATGTTGATTTTCTTCGAGAAAAAATGCTTTTTCTTTTTCAAGTTCAAACACTCTCTTTATCATTTTTGCTCGAGATAGCCAGCGAACTTCACAATAATATAGAATTGAAGTATAATCAGCTTCCATATTTACACACAGCTTTGCAAATAGCCTAGCTCTCAAGGGACTGTTCTTAATATAATTCATAATCTTTATAACTTTTGTGAAAATGTCATTAAGATCCTCACTTATAGTTTTTGCCATTTTCTTTGAAAAAACTGTTAATTATATTAAAAATTTCAATGGATGTGGCTCTTCCAGGAATTGGTTTGCAAAACAAGATATCTTCTAATATATTATTTTCAGCAATATATCGAACATAAGGGATTAAATGGGCATCTTTAGTTATATCAGTTGCTTCATCAACTTGAATTGCGAATTTTGTAGTACGCAGTTGAGAAACTAATTGATGGCAAAGATCTTCAGATATGTCATTAATTCTTCTTCCGACTGTGTTATCAGCAAGTGGAATTTTTTCCAACTGCTTTGCATATGATTCGCCAAACATTATTCGAACTATATCAATAGCGGCTGGTAAAATTAAATTTTCTCCTATTGTATGTGGTTTCTTACATTTTGCAATTCGGTAAGAAACTTGGTACGAAGCCAATAATACATTTGGTGGAACAGAAAGTATTTTTTTGAACGTTTCCCTCTGATTATTAAACTCGTCCAATTTTCTTTGAAAAAATTCTATGGGCCTATCTACGTATTCAAAATGTAGAGTTCCCTGGTGCCATTTTAATTTGGCTGGTCTCATACTATCTGAAGCTGAAACTTTCGAACACAGCAAACACATTGGTTTTTCTAAGTCACCTCTAATAAAACACTAGTGAAACCTAATGATAAATACGAAAAATTATATTGTCTCTTCTTGGAAGCTCTATCTCTTTGATCTTTTTCGTTTTTATTTGCCCTTGCTTCAACATTAGTATCCTCACTACTGTTGGCTTTTCTCTTGTTACTAATTAAAAATTTATCCATTGGTCTAAAAAAAATTAATTGATATAAATTACTGATGAAAAATACAATTTCGATTTCATTAAGATATACTCAAAATTAATTTCACAAAGAAATCACGTCAAGCTAATAAATAACAAAAATATTCTTTCTCGTTGACACTTAATGACAGTTAAGACATCAAAAGCGGAGGATCTTGAAACGTACTGAATAAAAATGTAAAGTGAGGCATGGATTGATCATGATTGCGCAATCGTATTACTACGACTCCCGCCTTTAAGTTACAGTCGAGATAGATCGTATTATTACTATTCCCCCCTATTTATTTATGTTACGATATTAAGTTACATTTATTTGTACATGTTTCTGTATATGTTTTTATTTAAAATTTTTGGCGCCTCACCTGGAAATTCCTGGCGCCTCCCAGTTTCAGTTGGAAACCTCTGCACAAGAGTGAAAATTTCAACAGATATTATCATTTGTGAAAAATTAAGCGGTGTTCACTTTGAATTAATATTTGATGTTCATGTTTAATATGTTTCAGCAAGAGGTAAGCGAGAATTCAATCTCAATTCCAGTTACGTATTTATGAACTTGAAGAAATTGTAAAGTTTAATTGTAAAATTTAAATGTAAAATTTCTGCCCTTTCATTTATTATTATGAACAGGAACAATGAGGTTACTCCAAATTGAAAATATGAACATCTTCAATACGAATGTATATGTAATAATCAAGAACTGCCCATAATTATGTTCCCAAAATCAATTATATTCAATGAACATTAAGACATAATATAGCACTGCAATTTTGAATTTCCTAGAATTTCAAAAATCGGTAGTAATTAAACTTTTCAATGTTTTTTACTCTTCGATCCCAAGATTTTTTAGCATTTCACTGAAATATTTATATGCACCGTAACAATCACAGATGCCAAATGTGGTTATTGGTTTTTATTCATTACTTGGGAAGCTCTTTAAAATAATTCAAACTCCTCAATATATATGTAAAAAAAATAAGAATTGATAAACGCCGTACCTTATTCTATTTTCAATGAGATAAAGTAAATCTTAAAAACGAAGAAAGAGGAAATTAAGTAATTTAAGAAGTTTAGACACGTTTCTTATTATGACTTATTCTGATGTTTCTTAAAAAGCATTCTTTCAAATTATAATCTTAATTTATTTTATTCAATCTTATGAAAGGGAATTGAAGATGTTACTTAACTCTTGATATAAAAAGATTGGTTCCATTTTTATTCCATGGAACAATTGTCTCATGTAATCAATTAGAGCCCTTTTACTGATAACCTCAAATGGAAGATTCAATCAATTTCAATCAAAAGACTGATCATAATGTTTTATAATAACTCTTTTGATGCAATTTATATTCCAAGAAAGACTACAGGTCAAAAAAGAGGTTTTAAGCATAACCATGTATGAAACATTTTGACGTCAAATGAAGTTATTTTTGGCCTGATATAATCAGTCAATTGACAATCTAAGTGTCTATAAAACCCTGTCAATTTTAGCTCGATACAAAAATATGAAAATATAACCATTAGAATTATATTTTATCGGAAATATATGGAAGATCTGTAAAGATGAAAGTTTAACTTTGTATATACAATTTATTATAAATATTAAAGAAGTTTTATGTCTAACAAATGTGTGCATTAGTTGCTCGCAGACGTATTGTAAGTAAGCATACGCATATTTCGATCACTAATGTGGATGTAAAAATATTTTATATAAGAATAATATGTTCAAAATTGTATATAAACATATACCCCTGTATAATTACATATAAACAAAGTAGCTCTTTAATTTCAATAATGATGTTTCTTCAATTTTATGCAGACGAATTTTTTAAGAAGTATATATATATATATATATATATATATATATATATATATATATATATATATATATATATATATATATATATATATATATATATATATATATATATATATATATATATATATATATATATATATATATATATATATATATTATATTTTCTATCTTGAACCATTTTATTTATATTTTCAGAAAGAAATTATTGGGTTTTCTGGTTCTCAAAAATATTTATTAAACATCTATATCACATAACGTTTCGGTCCTTTTCTTGGGCCTTTTTCAAATGAAGTTTCATCAATATATTGTCACCAACTAAAAAAAGAGAAAATGACAGGCATCTAAACAACATTACACGATCGAAAACTTACCATACAAACAAAAACAAAACTTATTATTATACTATGAACCAATATTCAAATGAAGAAAGGTTTTCAAAAATTTTTTTATTTCTAATATAGATTTATCTCAATTTACACTCGATGCGCTGTCGTTCACGTTCAGACAAAGACTAATTTCCGTCTTAATTACCTCGGTTTCTTCGGTGTCACTTATGGCACAGGATGTTATTGTAGATTTTACTAAGACCTTTTTTATCTACCTTGTTATTAATGGCATCCGGGTTTTTTTATATACATCATTTCGTGATATTCTCGTTTTCTCTTGTTGTATTCAGATTTTAGGATTTTTGTTCTGGTGAAGTCGAATTTATGGTTCAATACCTGTTCGTGTTTTCTTAATGCGGTGGTCTTCCTGTGATCATATTTGTGTCCTTTTTGCCTATTTTGTAGGTGTTGGCTGGTTTGTCCAATATACACTCCTGAGCAGTCTTGACAAGGTATCTGATATACAGTGTGTGTCTTTTTGTTGTCTATTGTTTCAGAAAACCCAATAATTTCTTTCTGAATATATATATATATATATATATATATATATATATATATATATATATATATATATATATATATATATATATATATATATATATATATATATATATATATATATATATATATATATATATATATATATATATATATATATATTTGAATATCTATCTGATTCGTGAACCATTTTATTTATATTGTAAGAATTCGCTTCCTGGGTTTTTTGCTTCAATTAATACAAAATGATTTTAACCTTTATCAAATTGATCAATACAATCGCTAAAACAAAAATGAATATAAAAATAAAATTGTTTTCTGAAAAAAAAATTGAAAAAGGAATCAAGTTAAATTGTTTTTGATAGTGAAAAATACTCATTTGAGAATAATTTTCAACGAATTGTTTAAAAATTCAATAAGTAACTAAAAGTTAACAACACGAGATGCTAATAATCATAATTTCATGGTATAGTTTCAGTAATTGCTATATTATTGAGCGAATCATAAATTATATATTAAATTTTAGAAGTTACCGATCTTCGATCTCATTATAAAAATGCTTATGTAGATAAAATTTTTTGCTTCTGTTGACAAACTTCAAATTTTCTGAAAACATTTTCGTAAGGTATGTGTAATTCACTGTAGCCTCAATTTAGAACTGAAAAAGTTTTGTATTCTATAGATGAAATTATATTTCCATATTGTCTAGTGAATATTATTATGTGAATGTCTCTGCATTGTTATCAATAATCTTCTTCAGCCCATTTTTCCATGTGGGTTGACATATGTGTTTAAGATACTGTAACGTCCATTACACTTGCGAGGACCACTATTTGTATGCCCCAAATTTTTGAAAATTTACCCCATCTTATGCCATTTATCCCAATTTACAAGATCGTTGCCAATTTATGTTTGCTTGTTATTTAATAACAATTTTTTTTGATATAATGTAAATGTAATTACATATATCAAAATATATAATAGAAAGGAAACTTGCTTATCTAAAATGAAAGCTTTGACGGTATTATATTCATTTAAGTTCATGTATTTGTGTCAAGCAATTAGGCAGTGATTTCTAAGTCCAAAACGAATTGTTTCAGTTTTTATTCTGTACTATATACTCCATTCATATGCATATAAAAATCTGCAGATGAAATATTTTTGTGTTCAATCTTGAATTTTTTCAATTCAATCAAAGTCAAATCAACCTCTCACTCTCTAATGCTTAACATGGTTTTTCTGCATCATTATATTATGATTGTTCAAATGAACCTGAAAGAACTAAGGGACCGTTCAATTATTACGTAAGCACTATTGGGGGACGGGGGGGTCTTTGCTTTGCTTATTTTTGATGACATCGGGGGTAGGGGGGTCTAGATGATGATTACGTCATCAGATGTTATTTACTTTTTTACACATATGGCAACCCTCACCTTGCTTTTGCTTGAAAACTTAAACGCATTTTCCGGGATTCCCTCAAATAATTCATATGTTTTAATTACTTTGAGTAATGAGTGAACACGCACAATGACAGGAAAGTTAGACCCGTAAGAGTCGCTGGTCGTCGTGCTGATGAACTGATGTGCATTATTCAAAATTTAGAGCACGATGATGCTGAATGACTCCATGAAAATGACGTAGACATTCCAGAATTGGATGAAAGTGAGCAGACTCACAACGCTGAGCAGTTAACATACAATGTCATCGAAAAAAGAATCATGGATTCGGGTATCATGGTCTGAGGACTGTTAATTTCAATAAATATGTGTAAACAATTTTAAGTAAGTTTTTATGTTCGTAATATTACTTAATATTATATTATTTTTGTACCTTACTCTATGTTGAATACCGCATCAGTAAAATCTAATCTCTATAAAAAACCATTTTATTATCTTTAGAATTATAACTTCTGCTCATAAATCATCAAAAAATCAATATATAAATTAAAAAATGTTTACGTAAGCATGGGGGGAGGGGGTTAGCAGTTTGCTTACTTTTGCTGACAAGGGGGAGGGGGGGTAAATAATTGTAATAAATCTGCTTACGTAATACTTGAATGGCCCCTAATAGGTAAAAATTGCTAGAGAAGCAGTTCACTCTCGAAATAATTAACTCTCGAGGGAATGAGAAGTTACATTACATGGACAAAATCGGATCAATTTTTTTTGGTACTTCTTGCATTGACAGAATTATTGAAAATTTGATACTAAATCCGTGATAATAATTGAAATGTGAATAAATGATTAATTGAAAAGTAGATGATAAACAAGTTTCCTTATATTGTTGAAAAATATGAGGAATTGCACATTCCATAATTTTCAGAGGCTGTGTTGAAATTTTACATACTACACTACAATTTTTAAATTTAATATAGTATAATAAATATGTATTCGACTACTGCTCAAGAAGTTGGTTTACTTGTTAGTTTTATATAATTTACATTTACTTATATGTATACACTTTTATTGCAATAATTCCAGATGTGTTATATAAGAAGTATTTCAATAGAGTGGTATTAATCTTGAATTATATTTCAAGGTATCATGTTATAGAAACATATATGTACATCCATATACCTTGAAATGTATAGGAATAAGGATTGTCAGGAATATAATAAAATTTCAATCATGTATGTGTTTTTGAGTATTTGGCATTTGTTGAAATGATAAATCTCCCTTTTATATATATATATATATATATATATATATATATATATATATATATATATATATATATATATATATATATATATATATATATATTTCTTGAAATTGATTTATTGCCTGTTTGAGGTATTTATTTTGAAAGTTTTTAGCATTAACAGGCTTTTTAATATGAAAAAGTTTATTTCTGTTGACGTTTCGTTGTTATATTACAACTTTGTCAAAACTAATGAATAATTGAATTTATGATAAATTATGAATAAATTATAAATAAATCATAAATTCAATTATTCATTAGTTTTGACAAAGTTGTAATATAACAACGAAACGTCAACAGAAATAAACTTTTTCATATTAAAAAGCCTGTTAATGCTAAAAACTTTCAAAAAAAATAATATATATATATATATATATATATATATATATATATATATATTTATTTATACATATTTTTTTCTTTACTGTAAAGATTCTTTTAATGATATATTGACATGAAAGAATTTCCAAAAAATTTCCCATTATGTAATTAAGTTTCTGAATAGAGATAATTGTTATTTTTCTCATAAGTTGTAAACGTCTTTCATATTTGTTTTTATGCTTGGGCAGTATTGAGAAAAATTTTATACATGTTTATATTAAATACATACCTATGCATTAATAATATAATTAATTATCCAATGAAAAAAACTGGAATACTCATATTGAAATTATTTAATTGAATATTATTTGCATGTTGATTATAATAAAGTTGTATAATTTGTAATAAATGTACATTCAATCAATTGTTTTTATTCTTGTCTGAAATAGCAGTACCTATGTATACTTATGTCGATGAATGTGAAGAAGTGTATGTTATGACTTATTTTTCGCTGATACTTGCAAAGGATTATTGGAGATGAATATCCATATATATATATATATATATATATATATATATATATATATATATATATATATATATATATATATATATATAAAATGAAACATTCACTGGTATTAGGTCATTTATTGAATATACAAATTTATATTACCCGTTTCGGCTATTAAAATTATTATTTAAATAAGTTCAGTAGTAAACTTTTCAATATATATATATATATATATATATATATATATATATATATATATATATATATAAGAAAATGAACACTAGAACATTCATTCTAAAAATTCAAATTAACCAAAAGAATGTTATAGTAGAGCTAGATATGTTAAAGTGTACGATGTGATGTCTCCATTATCCTTCAAGCGATAAATGTAAGAGAAATATTGAAATCGATGCCACACTTGATGGAAGTGAGAGACATATGTTTCGTTCTGCAAGGAACTCGTTCGTCGCACCACATCCATCGAAGTGAGGCACGATTTCAATCTTCAAGCGTCTTCTTGTGATTCCAAGTGAACTATCGTAGAGTAATGACTCCACAATTCCATCTATAGGAATCAGAGTAGAAAACATCTCTCAGATTATATATATATATATATATATATATATATATATATATATATATATATATATATATATATATATATATATATATATATATATATATATATATATATATATATATATATATATATATATATATATATATATATATATATATATATATATATATGTAAAGAAAAATATTTCTTTAATTTCTGAACGCGCCTAATTGTGCCGCGTTTACTAAATTGTCAGTGGTCTGTCACTGTCAAAACACGAAATGAGCTGTTGAGATAGATTGACTGATATTTTATTGTTCAAACTAAATAAAATTTATAATTTATAAGTTCCGTACATTAAGAGGGGAAGAAGAAACATTTATTGTAGTTTCTTTGTTTACAGGTAAGACTGTGTTAGATAAGTAAGGTTTTTGTGAAACATGCCATGCGGGACTTACGCTAAATAAAATTACTTTGTTTACAGAGAAACCAATCAGTTTTATTCCACCTTGGGAGAGAAATATCTTATAAAACTACAATACTTGTTCATGATGGCACCAAAACTACAATTTACCTTCACATACGTAGCATCAAAAACAGACAAAAAGTCAAATGTTATCATTATAACCTCAATATCAACAGAAGATAACAAGAAGTATACCTTGGAAGAAGATGATAAAATTGCAAGTAAACATGTCGCTCTCAGCAAAACGGACAGCTTTAAACGATTAAAAAGGAGCTTGAATCAAAGAGGTGCAGTGAGAACAATATGGATAACTTGTAGTGAAAAAGAAATGATAAATACCTATTTTGACGAAGATGAAAACCTAATGTTCAACGATATGTACCTCAACGAAATAAAACAAACAAAATCAGAAGATACTACTCCAAAAAAAAGAAAACAAATTGAATTTAAAAAATATATCAGAAAGATTTATGATTGAAAAATTTGTTTGTAAATTCACAAATGCAAAACAATGGATGGATACATTTGAAAAAGAATGCAAACGACATGAAATTAATGAAGATATAACAAAGATAGAAATATTAAGATTATTTCTGGACAAATCATGTGCAGACTGGCACTCGGCTACACTGAAAACCCTGAAAATAGAAGCAGAATGGTCGGAATGGAAAGAAAAATTTTTGGAAACATTTGCTGATAAAGGATGGAGTACAGGAATGTATGCTATATATTACAGACATAAAGAAGGATCTCTGATGGAATATGCAATAAGAAAAGAAAAACTGTTATTAGAAATGGATGAAGATATTGGGGGAAAACTCTAGTGATGCTGATAGCAGCTGGCTTACCTGAATATATAAGAAACAGAATTGATCCAGAAAAGTGCGAAAATTCAACAGGATTGCTTCATGAAATAAAGAAGTGCGAAGGATTGGTCAACAGTAACTTTATTAAAAAGAGAGAAGATAAACAAGATAACAAGAAACACATTATAAATAAGAAGCCATGTAAAATCTGCGAAAATTTGAATAAAGGTACCCGATATCACCCAGAACAGTCATGTTGGTTTAAAAAAGAAGGAAAGGAAAGTAAAATCATTGGAAGTAATTCGGTATTAGAAGTTAATCTAAACGAAGAAACAAAAAACGAGTAATCACACCATTGATAAAAATAAAAATGTTATTAGAAGACAAAATACTAGTAAATGGAACATATGATTCAGGTTCCCAGGTCTCTCTAATCAACAAAAGATTAGTAAAAATACAGAGTGTTTCAGAAGATGCAAATAGAATAAAATTAAAAACTGTCAATGGTGTGACATACACGAAAGGTTTAATAAACATAAAAGTAAAGATTTTTGATGTAGAAGAAAATGTTGATGTGTTTATTGTAGACAATGTTGATTTTGAAGATTTCATTATAGGACTGGACATGATAAAAAAATTTAACCTAACCCAAGATGAAGATTTAAGAATAATACAAAAGAAAGAGAGAATAGAGACAGAAACTATGAATAGATTAGAAGAAAAAGCAGAAGAAGAAATTCGAATAAATTTTAATGAGCATGTGAATAAAAATGAATTTATTACAAACTTACATCATTTAGACTATAACAAGAAGACACAAATACAAAGATTAATAGATAAATATGATAATGTATTCGCCAAAGATAAATATGATGTAGGGACAGTAAAAGAATATGAAGCCCGGATAGACTTACTCGTAGATAGATACTGCAGCAAAAGGCCATACCGTTGTACAATAGAGGACAAAATAGAAATAGAAAATCAGATAGCAAATTTACTAAAAAACAACTTAATCGAAGAATCATATAGTCCATTTTCAGCACCAGTTACATTGGCCTTTAAGAGAGATGAAAACACCAAATCAAGACTCTGCATTGATTTCCGAGAATTAAATAAGATAATCGTACCACAAGCACAACCATTTCCATTGATAAGTGACTTGATAATAAAAGCAAGAAATTGTAAATATTTTACCACACTGGACATAAATTCCGCGTTCTGGTCTATACCACTACGCATTGAAGACAGACAGAAAACAGGATTTGTTACACAAGAAGGACACTACCAATGGACATGCCTGCCATTTGGATTGAAAACATCACCTGCAATTTTCCAGAGAATCTTATCGAATATATTGAGAAAGTATAACTTAAAAGAATTTACAGAAAATTACATTGATGACATCTTAATATTTCTTTTCACAATCATTTGAAAAACATATAGAACACATAGAACAAGTACTACAAGCAATAATAAATGAAGGATTCAGACTAAAATTTAAAAAATGCACATTTGCAGCAACATCCGTAAAATACTTAGGACATATAATAGGAAACAACACAATGCAGCCTATCAAAGATAACATTATTTCAATAAGAAATTTTCCAACACCGAAGACTCAAAAGAACGTTAGACAATTTTTAGGCAAGATCAACTTCTACCGTGAATACATACCTAACAATTCAATAATACTAGATCCACTGCATAGATTACTGAAGAAAAATATACAATTTACATGGTCAGAAGAATGTGAGAAATCATTCTCAGATATAAAAAAGATATTATGCTCACAACCAGTACTGGAAATATTTGATAAAGATTTACCTATAAGAATTTACACAGATGCTTCACTGAATGGTATAGGTGCAATATTGAAACAGATACAAAAAGATGGAAAAGAAAAACCAGTTGGATATTTCTCAAAGAAACTTAATGACACACAAAAAAGGAAGAAGGCAATATACCTTGAATGTTTAGCAATCAAAGAAGCAATTAAATACTGGCAATACTGGCTAATTGGAAGAAAATTCACAGTTTTCTCGGATCACAAACCACTAGAAAATCTCAACATAAAAGCAAGAACAGATGAAGAACTCGGTGAATTGACATTTTATTTGTCTCAATACGACTTTAATGTTAAATATATACCTGGAAAAAATAACACAGAAGCAGATAGTCTCAGCAGAAATCCAGTATTGGAAGAGAATGATAATGAAGAAGAAGTATTAAAGATGGTAAATCATATAAAATTAGAAGATATTAAGGCAGATCAACAGAAAATAGAAAAAGAAAAACACAAATTGATTGAAAGAAATGGAATACTCTACAAAAAAATAAGAAATAGGGAGAAAATTATATTAACTGAAGAATCAAGTATAACACTAATAAAAGAAGTACATACCAAATGGTGCCATTTAGGAATCCAGCAAATGATAAATAAGATAAGCCCATATTATACAGCCAAGAGTCTAACAAAAAATATAAAAAATATATGTAAGACTTGTGACACCTGTATCAAGAATAAGTCTAGAGGCCAAAATAAATACGGATTGATGTCGCATCTGGGACCAGCGACAAAACCATTTCAAATAATGTCGATAGATACTATTGGTGGCTTTGGAGGACAACGATCTACAAAGAAATACCTACATTTGTTGGTTGATCATTTCACAAGATTTGCGTTCATTCTAACATCTAAAACACAGAGTGCTGCGGATTTCATTAAGTTAGTGAATAAGGTTCTAGAGACAGAAAAAATTGATATTTTACTAGCAGACCAATATTCAGGATTAAATTCGAAAGAATTTAAAGAATTTCTGACAGATAATGATGTACAACTAATTTTTACTGCAGTAGATACTCCATTTTCAAATGGACTTAATGAACGATTGAACCAGACACTAGTAAATAAAATGAGATGCAAAATCAATGAAAAGAAGGAGAAGAAATCCTGGACATCAGTTGCAAGAGAATGTATAGATAAATATAATGAAACCGAACACTCGGTGACAGGCTTTGCACCAGAATATTTATTAGAAGGAAAAGACACCAGTATCTTACCACAAGAACTACGACAACCAACAAATATAGATAGATGGATTAAAGATAGAGAAGAAGCACTGGAGAGAACAATAAGATCCCATACTTATAATAAAAAAATATTTGATAAAGGAAGAAAACACATAGAATTTAATATAGGAGAACTGGTTTATATTGAAAACGGAAACAAAATGAATAGAAACAAGATGGACAACTTAAGAATCGGCCCGTTTGAAATAACAGGAAAAATATCCAATACAATATACAAAATAAATACAGGAAGAACAAGAAAGGAAACAGGAATATACCATATAACAAAACTTATACGAATGGAAGAAGGAATAAATAGTGAAAGCTTGGGTGAAGAGTATTATGAATAGTTTATCCTAAACATTTTGAGAATTACTTGTATAATTCTCACCATGAAGGGGGAGATGTAAAGAAAATATTTCTTTAATTTCTGAACGCGCCTAATTGTGCCGCGTTTACTAAATTGTCAGTGGTCTGTCACTGTCAAAACACGAAATGAGCTGTTGAGATAGATTGACTGATATTTTATTGTTCAAACTAAATAAAATTTATAATTTATAAGTTCCGTACATTAAGAGGGGAAGAAGAAACATTTATTGTAGTTTCTTTGTTTACAGGTAAGACTGTGTTAGATAAGTAAGGTTTTTGTGAAACATGCCATGCGGGACTTACGCTAAATAAAATTACTTTGTTTACAGAGAAACCAATCAGTTTTATTCCACCTTGGGAGAGAAATATCTTATATATATATATATATATATATATATATATATGCAAGTTTACTATTCTTCTAGTGTTAATTTTGCTATTAGAATTTCATATAAAATTATATCTATTTATGTAACGCAATGAAAATGAAATAACTTACCTGGGTTTGTTGCCTTAGAGATAAACTACGATCCATTGAAGTTTTCAACCTCTGATTTCCAATTGGTGATCTTCTCGGTTCTTTTTGTTCATACAAGATTTTCTTAGATTCATTGGTATCTTTTCTCATACTTTTCGAATTTGGAGATTTCTCTTTTGTAGCTAACGAGTTTCCGGACCTAAAATAATACTTTATGTGAGGCATTTGTATATATATATATATATATATATATATATATATATATATATATATATATATATATATATATAACAATAGTAAAATTATCAACCGTAATATAAACTAAGAAATGTAATATAACATGTCTTATTCAGACCGTGCTGACCAAAAGCACCCTAAAATGTTTTTATTCATTTTATATGGGTGACTAACTTTATGTTTTGTTCTCCTGATGAAGTCAATAAAGATTGACGAAATATGGAGAATATAAAACGAATCAGTTATTTGTCAGAAACCGCATCCTGAAACAATATTACATTTCTGAATATATATATATATATATATATATATATATATATATATATTAATATATTTTTATATGAAAAAGTTTAGGCTTTTTGTTGAAAAAGTTTCGTTGACGTTTCGTTATTATTACAACTTTGTCAAAACTAATTATTATTAATTATTAGTTTTGACAAAGTTGTAATATAACAACGAAACGTCAACAGAAATAAACTTTTTCATATTAAAAAAGCCTGTTAATGCTAAAAACTTTCAAAATAAATACCTCAAACAGGCAATAAATCAATTTCGAGAAATATATATATATATATATATATATATATATATATATATATATATATATATATATATATATATATATATATATATATATATATAAATATGTTTGAACGTAGAGATTCACGGATGGAAAAATATAATGGTATATTGTTCCGGGAATACATCCGTTGGTTTGTTGAGTGCCTGTTGGGAACAGGCAGACGTTTCGTCAAGGTCTCACTTGACATTATCAATGCTTCAAATGATGGTTATCGATTACTCGGAGTCTGGTGACTGAAAAAAAAGGTGACTGAAAAAAAAATTTTTTTTTTCAGTCACCAGACTCCGAGTAATCGATAACCATCATTTGAAGCATTGATAATGTCAAGTGAGACCTTGACGAAACGTCTGCCTGTTCCCAACAGGCACTCAACAAACCAACGGATGTATTCCCGGAACAATATACCATTATATATAAATATATATATATATATAGCTAACTACTTGGAGATCGCCCAGTCTCAAGCAGGGTGAATATCAAATTGATCATGTCGCAATTTCCAAGAACAACGTAAAGGAAATTTTAAATGTTAGAACTCGTAAAGGCGTCTTTGAGTCGGATCACTATCTCCTCCAAATAAAAACAAAATTTCAACCCAACAGAAATAAAAAATTTACACCCAGAAAAGTTAGGTCCGATCCAGAATATCTGAAACTTCACAAGGATACAATCATTGCACAAATCAATCAGGAAGAATCGACGAATTGGGAAATCCTTACAAAGAATATTCAGAAAGCCATCACACTAGGACAACCTCCTCGCACCAGGAAACACCGCTGGTGGAACTTAATCTGCGACCAAGCAGTCGACAAGAGAATAACTGCATGGAAAAAATTTAACGGCCATAAAAATGAGGAAAACTGGCAGAATTTCCTTACAACTCAAAAACAGGCCTCCAAAGTAATTAGAAGAGAAAAACGGAGATACGATAATAATAGGTGTCACGAAATACAGAAGGATTTCACCAATAATAATACTAGAGATTTTTACAAAACTTTCAGAGAAAACTTGCGAGGATACCAAGCGCCCACTCTTTGCTTCAGAAAATCCGATGGCGCGTTGGAAACTAACACAAAAAATAACTGCAAAATGTTAGCCGAATATTTCAGCACCCTTCTCAACTGCAGTCCACCCCAAGAAAAATTTATGTTCGACTTTTCAGGGTTTACGCATCCAGACTCGCAATCCCCTGATATGGAAGAGATTACGGCAATTATCAAACAACTCAAAAACAACAAAGCAGCAGGAGAAGATGGGATTAGTGCGGAACTCTGGAAACTGAACGATACTACTTTGACCCAAAAACTTCATCATTTAATATCAGAAATCTGGAGAACGGAACAGATACCAGAGGATTGGAAATGCGCGTTGATACATCCATTGCACAAAAAGGGGAACAAAATGGATATCAATAATTACAGGGGAATTTCCTTACTCCCGGTTGCGTACAAAATACTTTCTAAAGCACTCCTAAACAGAGTAGAACACCAAGCGGATCCATTAATTGGGGAATACCAAGCTGGATTCAGAAAAGGCCGATCATGTGCTGAACAGATCTGGACTTTGAAGACGATATTACAGATGAGGAAATGTAGAAATACAGTGATCACATTCATTGACTTCAAAAAAGCATATGATTCGGTAGATCGCGAAACCCTTTTCGAAATCATGAAAGAATTTGGAATCGATCGAAAGACCCGAACAATTATAAAACAGACACTTACAGGTACAACTTCCAAGGTAAAATTTATGGGCGAAATATCAGATCCCTTTGAAATCAAAACCGGTGTGCGGCAGGGGACGGACTTTCGCCAATTCTTTTCAATATTGTTTTAGAAAAGATCATAAGGGAATGGGAACTACACGTGAAGGGCATACAAGTGGGTATCAAAAAAGAAAATAGAATAAATGTCAAATGTCTCGCCTTTGCAGACGATATTGCTATCATCACAGACAACAGAACTGAAGCCATTCGCGCCGTGGAAAAACTACATGAAATTGCGCAGAAAACCGGGTTACAAATTTCTTATGATAAAACCAAATACATGGAAAGAAAACCAAAAGATAAATCTTCTCTTATGACAAAACATGGTGAAATTCTGCAAGTAGGCCATTTTAAATACCTCGGGGAAGTTATACAGTCCTCAGGTTTAAACCGAATCGCTAATGAACAGAGAATAACCAAGCTCCAAAGGGCCTACAAACTAACATGGGCTCACTATAACAAAAAGTGCATTTCGAGAGGCGCCAAATTGAGGCATTATAACACAACGATTCTTCCAGAAGCAATCTACGCAGCTGAAACAATGGTTATTGGCGGCCATTCAAGAATTAGAGAAATAGAAAAACAAGAACGAAAAATTCTCAGAAAGATTTACGGGCCAATCAATAGAAACGGTATTTGGATGAAAAGACCTCAAAATGAACTGTATCAAAAGACAAATACGATAACGGAAGAAATCAGAAAACGACGAGCAAAGTTCTATGCACATGTCTACAGAATGAAACAGTCCAGAATACCGAAGAAACTACTCAATATAATTATGAATAGTAAATGCGGAACAGAGTGGCTAAAAGAGGTCCAAGAGGATCTACAACAGATCAATATAAAAAATCTCGAAGATCGCACTGAATGCCGCTATAAAATCGCACATATAAAGTTTGAACAAAAAGTAAATCGTCAACCTGGAGTAAAGTGGACAGATGAACGGAAGAAAGAGCATTCAGAGAGGATGAAGCGTTTTTGGGAGGCAAAAAAGATGAAGCAAAATTCCTAATGATTGCGAATTCAAGTTCAGTCGCTCTCCTCATGGGGAACAATCGAAATAATAATAATATATATATATATATATATATATATATATATATATATATATATATATATATATATATATATATATATATATATATATATATATATATATATATATATATATATATATAAATATATATATATATATATATATATATATATATATATATATATATATATATATATATATATAAATATATCACCGAAAAAGAAGCAAATATTTTCAGTAACTTTTCGTCTATTTCATTAAAGAATATTCGTACTTGGCAATTTTGGCTCCTGTATTATGATCGTGAAATATTTAAATATCGTAAGCCAAGTGAGGATTTATTTCTAAAGTTCGTATATAAACGGTTAAATATTAAATTGTTTTGAGAATTTAGACTTTAATTTGTACCAATGGGTAAATCGGGCTGCTCAAAATGCAGTATAATGGCCAGAATGTTTTTTGAGACATTTTAAACGGGGTTAACTCGAAATAATTTAGTTGAATCAAAAGTAGGTCTTATGTCTCTGTTATTTATTTTTGCAGGTGTTGAAGGTGAAATTCAGTGTTTCGGATTAGCCGCAGAATTTTATTTGTTTTATAGTTACTTTAGATGCAATGCTACGGTTTTAAGAGATTTTTGCACTTTTCCCTATTTAAAGTATTACCAACAGACCGCTCAAAATGGGCCTTAGTTTAGAAAAAAAAAATCAGTCTATACACAAATACAACGTTTTGCGGATCAACAAATGTACTTACTTATTTTTGTCATAGTCCATAACTATTCGTGAAGTGTCTGTTAAATCTGCCTCGTAGTTTCCTCCCGATGATGCACCTTGACTTGGAGATTCGGACATCAAACTTTGTGTTTCTTCAAAACCTTCGTCATTGTCATGTTCCCGCTGTTTGCGTATTGGAATGTCTATTTTATTAGACGGCAGCTTTCCACTTTCCGTTGAAGTAAACGAGGGAAGTTTTTGATCGTCTTCTAGATTAATTTCGAAAGCTTTTTTGACGTCATCTAACTTAACGTCGGTGTGATTTCTGTTCCTGAAATAATAATTTGTGTGAGTAACTAACATGTTTAGCGATGTAAATATACGTTATAAATGGCATACGAAGTTTGAGTTTTTTGAGAATTTTAAATAAATATGACGGAGTTCATGGTTATGCCAAGTTCCCATGATGTATAGGCGATCCCATGGGGGTTTGACTTTCACCCTTCTTATAACCAGATGAGACTACGATACGACTATGATAGCTTGTCTATAGTAACGTGTTCATGGCTATGTCTATTAAATTAATTAATTTTAATCGATTTTTTTCATCACCTTAACTCTTTTGATAAGCATGCAAGGTTAGCTTAACAGAATGTTTTCAACAGCGAGCATGTGCTTTGACATGCTTGTCTGTTGATTTCTGTTTATAGTTACCTGGCAAACAGGTATGAGCAGAAAAGACAATTGAGAAAAGTAGTAAATATATGTTTCTGTCGATGATAGTACTCGATTCAAAATTTAAACGTTACTAGTTCCTCAGGTTAATGCGGCCTACTCTAAACTCTTGATACCATCGTGACGGAGGGAGAAATTAGACCTCGAAAAGGGCTTTTCAGTTAATTTAGATTTTTTTAAATTTTATTCGATGATAATGACACATTCACACATTGACACATTCACCGGAAAAAAATAAGAAGGGAGGTTTAGAAAACTTACTCTGCAAGAGAATTGTATTTTATAAAAAACTGTATTATATTACTATTTTATCGAAAATTTCCCTAAATTTAAAGCGTTTTATACGCTTCTTTTCAGGTATTTTGGCACCTCAAAAGTTCTGGAGGATCAATTTTTTTGTACAATGAGTTTGCGAAGTTCGTATATTCAATTGTTCAATAAGTGGCATAGGTGACAAGCAGTTTTACTTTTCAGAACCAATTGCAACAACTTCTTTTTCAACCCCACAGTCTCAGCATTTTAATCTTGATCCATGAGATTTTAAGAAGATAGTCTTCTTGTTATCAACGACGATCGCACAAGAGTCGTCGAAAGGTATTGAATTGATACTCAGCAAGGAATCAAATTTCTTCCTGAAGTGTAAAGAAGACACATCATGGGACAAGAAGTATTGTGCAGAATGAATACTACATCATTTTTCTTTATACCACCATAAAAAAATGAGTACTATGGACATATAATGCACAGAAATAAGTTCGAATTATTGAATATAACTTAAATTCAAACACTTGAATTTATGATTTACACTTTATTGACTACATAGCATGACGCGTTTCGTCGTTACAAACGACTTCTTCAGATGCTTACAGAATAATATTCATTAACATTACAACATTAACAACATTATTCTGTAAGCATCTGAAGAAGTCGTTTGTAACGACGAAATGCGTCATGCTATGTAGTCAATAAAGTGTAAATCATAAGTTCAAGTGTTTGAATTTGAGTTATATTCAATTATAATGGATTTACATCAAGTAAACGCCAACACTATTAAATAGTTCGAATTGTGACAACTAATAATTCAGAGTTGAATTATCAGCAGGCGGAAACTTGGACGTGGAAGAGATTCCTGGTGGAATTTAAGAGCAGGGTTCTGAAAAACATCAGCCGAACTATTCCAAACAGCAGGTAGGAAAGTTGAAATTACAACCGCCAAGATTCGTGGAGAGGATGGCACATGCAGAAGGGGCCTTCCAAATATCTGCCCTAACGACAAGCAGCTTACACCATATAAAAAATCAGAATAGTTACACGAACCATTTTGTGAAGTGGTAACGTTTTTACTCTCACAAGATTCATAATTGAAGGTGAGTTATGCTGTTAAACACATATTATAATTTCTTATCATTTAGACTATTTCAGTGAAGTGCTTTTATTGTTACTGGGTATTTTCGTCACTTCAAACACACAGTTTTTTATTTTGGCGTATGTATTTATTATAATTATTCCAATATTTATTGACCTATGGCACAACACTTAGTTGAATATCGTTAAAAAATATGAAGTTGACTGAATGTTCGCTAATCTCTTAGTGAAACATTGTTGAATATATTGAACAAATAACACTTGGCTTAATTTCACAAAAATTATATAAAATTATTGCTTGAAAATTGTTTCGGGTGTTACCTCATTTTAAAAAGCTAGACAATGAGTCTAGCTAAGTTACAGATTCAAGCTAACCTTCGAAAAAGATATTGACTATTTTTGTGAAAGTTCATTAAAGTAAAACAAGTCTAGAAGTACACAATCGCTTCCGAAAAAAGTTAACGATTATTGGCTAGGAACATCGAAGAAAAAGCACATATTTTTGCCAATCATCTAATGAAAACTCTACAGTCAAATGAGACAGAAGAAGAAGTATCCTATCAGCAATAAACTGAACTAGTAGAGCAAAGAAATTGAACTAGTCACACCAAAGCACAAATATTAACCCGAGAAAAGTTCCTGGTTATGACCTAATAACACAAAATTCTTAAATATTTACAGAGAAAAGCAATAGTGAAATTGGTTCCCATTATTAATGTAACTTTTAGACTTAAACCTGTGTCTACTTACTGAAAGGTAGCAGAAGTCTAATCAATCTAAACCTGGAAAAGATGTAAATGAGGTTCAAGAGATCGATAAAGTATAGCATGAAGGTCTCAATCATAAGAAAAACCAATAATCGCAATTAAGATCCATAAAATCTGTGTACCACAGGGCAGTGTGTTAGATCCATAGCTTTAAATCCTAAACATACTTTCGATATACCAGAAACAGATTGAATTACAATTACACTCGCAGTTAGTAAAACTGAAAACACTCCAAAAAGTGTTGAGTCAAGTCCACGCGTGGATGAAAAACTAGAGCATTAGATTTATAGTAAATAAATCGCTGCATGTACATTTTTCAAATAAACACACCAACCAAATGTCGCTATCTATAATCATGTAACAATAATATTCTTCCATACGCGAACACAAATAGTTATCGATACTGAGTTATTATATTAAGAAGAAAAGGGACGGACTGAATCTAAATTAAAAAAAATAGAAAATTATATTGGCTGTTAGGTAGACATTCTAAACAATGAACCCAAAATAAACTAATGACATGCAAGCAAGATTTACAGCCTGTATGGACATATGACATCAGCTTTGAAAATATGCCTGCTCAAAAAGAAGTGAAAAAATTCAAGAATTTCAGAAAAGGGTAGCAGTGGATCGTCGTCAAATTTTTGACGGACCAAACATCACCGTTTTTCCAATGATGGAAGTGGTTACAGAAAACGATCGCTGTCGTAATGATTCAAGAACGGAACTTCGGAAACGATTATGTGGAAGTGGCTACACGTTGCTGGAGAGTTGAAGGCTGTTCAGCTGACTACATCTCACTTATTTAAAAGTGGAAGTACGAGGGCTTTAAGGACGAATTACGATGCGCAAGCTACTACGTTAGATATCGTAGTGGATCGCTCGATCTCATTCTATTTAGACGACCGACCATGGAAAGTAGTTTCATTGAAAAATTTGTTCGAAAACTGTTTTGTGCAACGGAGACTTGATATGAGACGAAAATTTTGATTGAAACGAAAAAACCGTTTAAAACAAAATGAAGTGCAGACCTAATAAAAATCTAGGAGTGGAGTTGGAAGCAGACGAGGCAAGACATTTTGCACCTAAGTATAGAGAGTAGCTTCATCAATCAACGTGGCATATTTAGGAGAATCCACAGTGTTATAATGTAAATATTAACAGCCTGAAGTTGGATCATTGTACATCTTGCACTATTACTTTTCGATAAAGTATTATAATGTTATAGGGAAATAAATACACCATTAATTGAAGTATAACAAAAAGCATCGAACTTTTTCAGTGGTCGTGGGCGAAAAGCTTTTGAGTGGAGATAGTGCAGAGCATAGTGTGTGTAGTTAATCCAGAAGAGTCGGAGACTCTAGATCAATCACAAAGTACGTAATTTCGTTGTTCAATGTTGAACTCTTTGTGTTCCTAGTATTTTTTGCTGATATAAAATCAGCCCTAATCATTTGCAGCAAGTTTGTATGGTGTTTGGGGTATTAAGCTGTTATATAATTTCTCTTGTAACGTGAGAAACAGAATTAAATTCATTCATGAGAATTCCTGCGTGGGTATTATATTTACCTTTTATTTAGGCGTCCTTCGGCCTCTTGATTCTTCAGTTTTTCTTGCCACGCTTTCAGTCTCGCTACACTTTCATCTGGACAGACTGTCGTCATTGATTGCGAAGCGATTTCTACTGGTGACATTTCTTTGGTAATTGGTAATTCGGATTCAATCTCTGGCGGCGAAGATAACTCGGTAGCATCAGAACTTCGTTTGTAACGTCTAGTTCTTCTAGCTGCTGAGTACCTGTCGAACTGTCCGTCTCCAAGGACTTCACCATCTTCATTTTCCTTCCTGTAATTTTAAGCATTCGAACTATGAGAATAATTTAAAAAAAAAAATTTTTTTATCGCGTAGGGTGATCTTCCGTAGAGCTGAAAGGAAAAATTTATGAATTAAATGGTAACAATAGCTTTGTTCGCGGTAAGGATTCTGAACCGATTCAGAACTAATTCATAACTGATTCGGGATTGATTCAATACGCATGCTCGGTTATGAACTGTTTCGGAATTATTTCGACCCGCGAACGATTTTATAACTAGTTTAGGGAATTTTCAAATCGCGGTTGTTCCCATCGAATAATATACCGCTTGCAATTGCCATTCTAATCAGAGAACAATACAATAACACATTATTCTATGGAAGTCGACTTATAAGTAAGCAACCATTTTCCAATTCATTTATTTTCGAAAGCACAAGACAGCAAGATACGTTTAGTCATTTAGTGATAGTAAGATTTCAGAAATTTCCCAACAACCAGAAGATAGTTATAAATGGACCCACCAAAACACTCTTATTCTCTTGGAATTGTATCAAAAATACAGGGACCATGTCGGATCGATGCAATTAAAAAACTTCAAGACAATGTTTGAAGAAATTGCAAAAGAAATGGTAATAATCACAAATACACATGTTATACCAAGTAATTGCGAGAACAGGTGGAAAGTGCTTGAGAGAAATTACAAAAAATATGTAGACAATATGAAAAAGTCTGGAAGGGGAAGAAATTGTTCGAGTACTACGATATAATTCAGAATATCCTAGTTAAAATATATATATATATATATATATATATATATATATATATATATATATATATATATATATATATATATATATATATATATATATATATATATATATATATATATATATATATATATATAAGTAAAAGAAACTTACGTTGAAAACCTACACATTTTTCTATATAACAGCCGTTTACATATGTTTCAAGGTTATTGCCTATCGTCAGAACGGCGTAGTTCAAGTTAAAGATGATAGTACTTGAAGAGATATATAAAAAATTAATATATAAAACACGAAACACTGTTTCGTACACGTTTTATACACCCAAAATATATTGGGAAGAGTCAACACAACGTTGCAGACGACAATGAAATACCGTCCGGCTTTTGTGAGACTTTTATAGCTTCTGGAAATCCCAGACAATCTTAACGATAAAAGAATTATTCTAAGAATTATATTTAATGCAGGTAAACTAAAATTAAGTAAAAGAAACTTACGTTGAAAACCTACACATTTTTCTATATAACAGCCGTTTACATATGTTTCAAGGTTATTGCCTACGAAACAGTGTTTCGTGTTTTATATATTAATTTTTTATATATCTCTTCAAGTACTATCATCTTTAACTTGAACTACGCCGTTCTGACGATAGGCAATAACCTTGAAACATATGTAAACGGCTGTTATATAGAAAAATGTGTAGGTTTTCAACGTAAGTTTCTTTTACTTAATTTTAGTTTACCTGCATTAAATATAATTCTTAGAATAATTCTTTTATCGTTAAGATTGTCTGGGATTTCCAGAAGCTATAAAAGTCTCACAAAAGCCGGACGGTATTTCATTGTCGTCTGCAACGTTGTGTTGACTCTTCCCAATATATTTTGGGTGTATAAAACGTGTACGAAACAGTGTTTCGTGTTTTATATATTAATTTTTTATATATCTCTTCAAGTACTATCATCTTTAACTTGAACTACGCCGTTCTGACGATAGGCAATAACCTTGAAACATATGTAAACGGCTGTTATATAGAAAAATGTGTAGGTTTTCAACGTAAGTTTCTTTTACTTAATTTTAGTTTACCTGCATTAAATATAATTCTTAGAATAATTCTTTTATCGTTAAGATTGTCTGGGATTTCCAGAAGCTATAAAAGTCTCACAAAAGCCGGACGGTATTTCATTGTCGTCTGCAACGTTGTGTTGACTCTTCCCAATATATTTTGGGTGTATAAAACGTGTACGAAACAGTGTTTCGTGTTTTATATATTAATTTTTTATATATCTCTTCAAGTACTATCATCTTTAACTTGAACTACGCCGTTCTGACGATAGTCAATAACCTTGAAACATATGTAAACGGCTGTTATATAGAAAAATGTGTAGGTTTTCAACGTAAGTTTCTTTTACTTAATTTTAGTTTACCTGCATTAAATATAATTCTTAGAATAATTCTTTTATCGTTAAGATTGTCTGGGATTTCCAGAAGCTATAAAAGTCTCACAAAAGCCGGACGGTATTTCATTGTCGTCTGCAACGTTGTGTTGACTCTTCCCAATATATTTTGGGTGTATAAAACGTGTACGAAACAGTGTTTCGTGTTTTATATATTAATTTTTTATATATCTCTTCAAGTACTATCATCTTTAACTTGAACTACGCCGTTCTGACGATAGGCAATAACCTTGAAACATATGTAAACGGCTGTTATATAGAAAAATGTGTAGGTTTTCAACGTAAGTTTCTTTTACTTAATTTTAGTTTACCTGCATTAAATATAATTCTTTTATATATATATATATATATATATATATATATATAAATCCAATACTTTTATTGTCATCTGACACTGTTACAATACCATGCACTGACAAAGAGAATACTAGAACTGAAAATTCTGTGGAGGAAGTCATGAAAGCAGGACCTTCCATTAGTTCTTTAAGGGATTTTATGTAACAAAGTATCGTACAAACCCCTTTAACAAGTATTAAAAAAAAGATTTCTGTTGCAACTCCTAAAAAGATGAATTACGAAGGAAAAAGACTGAAATTCAACATTCTAATAGAAATCAGAAAAGATAGGAAGGAATATCATGCTAAACGTCTAGATATTGAAGAGAGAAAACTACAGCAGAATGTGAAGAAAAATGAATTATTAGAAACGAAAAATAAATTATTGGAAACACTGGCCACACAGCGTGATTCTATTATGGCAGAAGATATTTTGCCTCTTGAATAGTTTCAATATTCTACTTTCCATTTTTATGTTTTGATTTGTTTGATTTATTAAATATGAAATATGTAGTACACGGTAATTGCCGCCAAATGAAATACTGGATACTTAAGTGAACAAACTGTTAGTTTCCGTTTCGTTACCATGTGACATGTATAAACAAATCATAGAAATAATTTTCTACAATACAAATTGCTGAACTATCGTGAATGCGCAAGTCCTGAACTTACAGTTCTAGATTGATCCTTCGAACCGGTAGAACCAATTCCGAATCGATTCCGAACCAGTCCCAGTTTACCCGCGAACACAGAACTGTAACTAAAAGTTCGGAACTGGGTGATCCGCGAACGCCAAAATTCAAACTGCGCATGCGAACAGTTCTGAATCGGTTCAGAATCCTTACCGCGAACAAAGCTAATATTCGGCTCTAACCCTCAATAATCAGGTCGCAGCGGTCGATAGGGCCGATTTTCGGCCTTCTAAAATAGTAATATGATTTTCAAAGTTTTTTGCGGAACCAATAAATGTCTACCGATTTTACAGTTTTGAGCCAATGAAACTTTTTTGAACATGATAATTCCCTGAATCTGTTGAGTTAAACTTACCAATTTGCTCTCATTTTGCTCTCATTTTTGAGCACCTTATTTGTTATGAGCATGTTAGTCAACTACATAGACAATGCCGTAAACACTTTATTCAGATTTTATTATACGTTATATTTAATGATGTATATAGAGATATATAGTTCCACCTCCACTAATGGTTTTTTTATCAATTTAAAAACAAAATGGGTGCCTATTAAATGAAAGATACCCCTTGATGTCCATGACTGCCGTCATTCGATCAATGATTCTTGTTGAAAATTTGATAATATCATTAGAATTTCGTGTAATCAAATCAGAACAAATTTATATTTGTGAAACGGGGACATAGTATGCCAAGGTGCTCTTTAAAGCGATAAAATTAATAAATGCATAAAAGATTATTTTTATTTAATTTTATTGACAGCACTACTGATACGTTAGTCCATGTAAATTACGAAGACAAGCATCTATAAGAGCAGGAAGTACGTACGAACGCTTTGAGCTATCAAAATCGAAGAAAACATAGCTTTCTTTCTTTTGGCATGGCGAAATACGTACCATCATATAATGTGTCTTTCTACATAAAAATTGAAGTATTCGCAGGCCAATCTGCATTAATATTTTCCATTACATATGCGAATGCTTGAGTGTATTCACCTCCTAATTTAATTACAACTCGAACAAAGGAATTAATATATGTGAACAGAATGTATGAGCTAGCACAGATTCTCAGAAAGCCTAAGAAACACAGCCGCTTTGTGCGAAGGATATGTAGAAGATGTAGGTGATCGTACTGTTCATCATGCATTGATTTATGTAGAGGGTTTTTCGATTAGCGATTTTTCGATTTTCAATCAGTGACAGTCGATTCCTCAATGACAGTCGAACTGAAAAGACTTAGATCTACACCCCTACAAGATTTAACAGACCTAGCAGCCCAAAGATCATGACCTGTTCAAGGCTGTTTGTTAGCTGACTGGGCTTCGAATCAGTTGAAAGAGGACCTCAATTTTGGGCCCCCCTTCCAGAATTTTTTGGTTTTGCGTGATGTGGTAATCGAATATATCCACCTAAAGTTCACCAGTTGATAATGCACCTTCGGTTACCGTTTGGTGGGAATTTTGGGCGACGGCGTAATTGGCTGTACGTTTTCGAAAATGACTTCAGTTAGTGCTATAGGACAAATTTCATGGCCCATATTGATGTCATTAAATGTCATTTGGTTCCAACAGGACGGCGTTACACGTCACATAGCATTACGATTGAAATTATGCATCAACAATTTGAGTTTAAGGTTATTTCTCGCAGTGATGTGACCTTGATAGCCGTCAAGGTCATGCGCTTTGTCCACGATAGACATTGAGGGGTTTCTCAAAGTCGCAGGACTACGTCAATAAACCACAATCTATCGATGCCCGAAAGTTGAACATAACATAGGCGACCGCTCAAATTTAGCCGGATCTGCGTGGAAGAGTCATTTAAAATTTTACCACTCGTCCCCTTGCCACGGCGTGAAGTCGAGGAGATCATTTAATGATATCATATTTCATACTTAATGGCACACATAAGCTCTTAAGAAAAATATTTGTTAATACCTCCCATAGCTATTTTATTGGAACTCCTATAGAATTTAATCGATTGAATTATTTCAAAATAAAAAATAATTGTTCTTCATTGAAATTTCCATCTCTTGCAATGAAAAACATTGAACCATATTGTATACAATGATTGTTCTCACCTATTCATCATTCTCCTACACGGAGTCGGTGCAACAGGTTCCCTCTTGTCCACCGGAGATGGTACGAATATCTTCCTTATAGCTGGTGGTGTTTCGATGTTATCTTGATCAATATCAACTTTATTGTTAACGCTCTGATCTATACTGCTCTGAGAGTCCCTGATTCTTCTGGGGATATGGGCCAAAGGGGGTGATCGATCGTCTGTAAAAATTATTCGCAACTAAAGAAAATGCTTGACTTGACATAAGTACAACCATTTAAAATATATCTCCTATTTGCTAATTCAATTTCAGGTCAATGTTGTGTAGATGTCACACCTTGTGTTGTCCTAGTTCAGAATAATGAATAGAAAATGTAACCGAAGCATTAGTCGGGTATCATTCAAGAAAACTTAGTGAGATGACACTTCTTATCCGATGGCCGATGACATCAAAGGTGATGAACTGGATATTAAACGTGCAAGATATAAAAAGATGGCTTTGAATTAGGAAGATTCCTATCAATTAGTGAACTATCAATACTGGTTGATGACTATTTTGCTAAGTAATGACGTGATAAATTTTGAGGCATGAAATTATTTCGAAAACATAAATGTATAAGATAGGTGAAATATGACCGATTTTACCAGTATTTATTATGACATAATGAGTGCAATGATTCATTCCTGCTATAAAAAAACCTCTACAATGGAAATTAGTAATTTTTTTCAAATCTGGGCCCTAAGATTAATATATATGCGAGAGTTTCTTAGGTACAGAAATCGATGTTTTTGTAAGTGATCTGTGGCAGTTCATCTGTATGGTAAATCATAGTAGAGCAGTTCATGGTGTATGGATCCAATTCACCAGACCATACAGCTGAATTGCATCAAGAAGAACTTCAGCTGTATAGTCAGAGAGACAGGCTAGTGACTACTCTGTGTTTAGTAACAGTGGGGTGAAATTAAAAACTTATTCACCTCGCAACGACGGTTCTCCAGGTTGACGGATGTAAAGTGTCAATTTGTCATTGGCAGCCTTGGCGCCAAGTTGACTTATCAGTGCTTTCCTGTCGGAGTTTTCTTCCACCTTCTTAGTTGTGTCCATATTTCTTGACTGATACCGATGTCTTGCTTTCTCTTCTGGAGTTTCTTCAGTACTATTAGCTACGTTTAACGTCGATTTACGCCAAGCTGATTTATCTTTCACTTGAGGTTGGATATCTGTGAGTGAAACAAGATTATATAAAGACCAATTAGGTGTTGCATACCGAATTAATCTATTAGAAAAAAGTCATTCTAGAAATAATAACCATTTCATTGATTTTTACCTTCTACTGCTTCAATTGTTCCAACAACGTCTGTATTATCTATAGTTGTTGATGGTCTCCACGCAGGGTGTATTTTTCTGTAGGAAGTTTGACTTCCACTATATACCTGTTTTCCTTCAGGTAATGTATCTAATGTGCTACTCCTCTCGCTTTCTGTGAACGTAATAAATTGGAATCACATTTCACATATCTAGCTCTATTATAACATTCTTTTGGTTGATTTGAATTTTTCGAATGAATGTTCTAGCGTTAATTTTTTTTAATATTTCATTCAGTGCCATATATTATATATATATATATATATATATATATATATATATATATATATATATATGTATATATGTATATATATATATATATATATATATATATATATATATATATATATATATATATATATATATATATATATATATATATATATATATATATATATATATATATATATATATATCACTATAACAAAAAGTACATTTCGAGAGGCGCCAAATTGAGGCATTATAACACAACGATTCTTCCAGAAGCAATCTACGCAGCTGAAACAATGGTTATTGGCGGCCATTCAAGAATTAGAGAAATAGAAAAACAAGAACGAAAAATTCTCAGAAATATTTACGGGCCTATCAATAGAAACGGTATTTGGATGAAAAGACCTCAAAATGAACTGTATCAAAAGACACATACGATAACGGAAGAAATTAGAAAACGACGAGCAAAGTTCTATGCACATGTCTACAGAATGAAACAGTCCAGAATACCGAAGAAACTACTCAATATAATTATGTATAGTAAATGCGGAACAGAGTGGCTGAAAGAGGTCCAAGAGGATCTACAACAGATCAATATAAAAAATCTCGAAGATCGCACTGAATGCCGCTATAAAATCGCACATAAAAAGTTTGAGCAAAAAGTAAATCGTCAACCTGGAATAAAGTGGACAGATGAACGGAAGAAAGAGCATTCAGAGAGGATGAAGCGTTTTTGGGAGGTAAAAAAGATGAAGCAAAATTCCTAATGCTTGCGAATTCAAGTTCAGTCGCTCTCCTCATGGGGAACAAAAAAATAATAATATATATATATGAAGCAAAATTCCTAATGCTTGCGAATTCAAGTTCAGTCGCTCTCCTCATGGGGAACAATCGAAATAATAATATATATATATATATATATATATATATATATATATATATATATATATATATATATATATATATATATATATATATATATATATATATATATATATATATATATATATATATATATATATATATATATATATATATATATATATATATATATATTTATATATATATATGCTTTCATGCAATACATGTTCTTTCTCTCTCTCTCTCTCTGTTTCGGCGACTTACTCCATTTTTAAAAGACAGACTGGCACATATTGTTATACTTTCAGTTTAACTTTTGACAATTTGGGCATATCCCGAAATGTCTGTTTGAAATGGAGTAGATTCAAATTATATATTAGAAGCAGTTAAATTAATTAATTAAAATTAATTTTATTTTGATTAAAATTAGTGCAAATTGTATAACTCGTATTAACAAACCTGAATCCATTTCCAAACTTCTTCTGTTGGTTAGTTTTTTAGCTTGTCGTTTCGAGTCTTCATTTATCGGACCACTGTCATTTGACTGAAGCCACGATTCGATTTTTTGGCGCCATTCCTTGGGTTTGGACGGAGTCTCCTCTTCTGGAGCTGAACTAACGATTGTTTTGTGTTCTGATAACGGCGATGGAGAAGACGGCCGTTCTCTATCTGAACTGAAATCAGCCGTGAGCAGAGCAGGCCTTTTTCTTGGTCCACTACCTCTGATCTTTCTAGCCCAAGATCGATCTGAAATTCATTTTCATTACATACATCGACTTGAAAATGGCGGTATAAAATATTGTGCAGATTTGATGACAAGCTTTTAGAACAGTTATTGTTAGAATTTTTATTGTGCAGATTTGATGACGACACTGCTTGATAACCGCCGTAGGCACAACCAGATAACTAACAGAGTTATCGAATTAGTTGAAGAACCCATAAAATCCTAACAAATGGTGTCAGAAGTGGGAAGTAATAGATAAAAGATCCACAACAGAGATGGAGGTGTTTATGAAAAAATTGATTCTCCAAATGGAAGAAAAACGAAAACAAGAAAAGTAAGAAGATGAAGAACGGCGAAAACAAGAAAAGCTAGAAGACGAAAATCGGCGGGAAGAAAAAAGGCTAAAAGACGAAAAAACGCGAGAACAAGAAAAGCTAGAAGACGAAAAACGACGAGAGAAGAAAAAATTAATGGAAGAGAAACGGCGAGAACAGGAGAAATCTGAAAAAGAGAATCGACAACTTCAGAAAAAACAACGGCGAGAATGGCAAAGACAGCAAAATAAAGAGGAACTATTTAATATGATGACAAATTTGAGGACAACAAGTCAAACAGGAATTACGAGATAAATTTAAATCGGAAATGAGTCAAGTAGGGGATGATTTCCAGAGCGAACTAAGTCATGTAAAATACAATTTAGAGAAACAATTAGTTGAAAAACAAGAAGCAAAGTCAATGCCTGCCCATAAATCTTCCAAGAAACCAACATTTGATGGAGAAATATCTTGTCTATCTACAGGAGACACTTTGAAGCAGCAGCGTGTATAAACTGTTGGTCTGACAGTGAGAAAGAACTGGAAACATTTCTGTCATTGAGAGGAAAATCCGCTGAACTCTTACAAAACCCTTCGTTAAAAGAACAACAAGACTATGGGGCATTATGTAAAACTTTGGAATTCAGGTATGGTACAGCAACTCCATAGGGAATTCCAAGCTCAAATTGAAGAATTGACCTGATTGGCTTATCCACTGGCTCTGGAAAAAATGATTGAACAACTGAGTGTGAGATCTTTTGTTAGAAAATTCAGGGACAGTCAACTCATGCAGCATCTACAACTGATTAGACTAATAACAGGGTCTGATGCTTTGGTGAGAGCCCTGGAATTCGAAGCACCCAAAGTTACAACAAGTGAAGATCGATCAAGTCATAAAGTTGAGGCTTTGAGAAGGAATAAAGTGTCCTCTGAAGGATAGTGTCATTACTGTGGGAAATATGAGAACACAAAACGAGAATGCCGTTCGAATGTTTGACTAGAAAAGAAAACGCCCCCAGGACCGTTTTCATCAGAAGCATGTCAAATGGACGCTTCTGCGTAAATGGTATAATCTCAAGACAACTAGTAAAAATAATAACAGCAACTGGTGAACGAGGCAATATTTATGGAGAGGCCCAAATTCTATTGGAAATTGGAGAGGGATTACAAAGTTTTTGTAGCAGAAATAGCAGACGATTTCATTTTGGCAATGGATTTGATGAAAAAATATGGTTTAGTATATGAGAGTAATACAGCATTTCTGATGATAGGAAATGAAGAATATATTCCAGATACTAGTACCTGTAAGAACTCGTGTAAGAACCATGTAAGCTTGAGAACTATTGAAACTGTTGAAATACTTGCATGTTCAGAACAAATTATTTTTGGTAGACCTGAAAACGATCCTAGGTGGTGTGTTGGACTTGTTGAATTCAATTAGGACTGTAAAGCATTTTTTAACAGCAAGGGCATTGATTCGAATAAAACAAGAAATTCCAGTAACAGTAGCAAATATCAGTTCTGAAACTTAAAAATTGGCAAAGGGAAAACAATAGCCACAATTGAACCAGTATCTTAGATAACTCGTTATGAAGAACCATATGTTTCATCTACAAACAAGAAGAACCTCATCAACTTCTCAAAGTAAGAAACATCCTGGAAATATTTATCAACAGAGCAAAGGAAAATGGCAAGAAAATTCATAAGTGAAGAATGTGATTTATTTGAAGATCAAATACATGAGGAACTGATTTAATAACAGAATTGATACAGGAAATGCACACACTATTCGACAACCTCCTCGCAGATTTCCTTCAGCCAAAGAAGCAGAGGCAGCTGAGCTTATAGAAAACATGGAGCAGAATAAAATTATCGGTGAATTATCAAATTCATGTTCTGTACCTGTAGTCTTAGTTAAAAAGAAAGATGGTACAACAAGATTTTGTGTAGATTATTGCAGTCTTAATGATGTTACTAAAGAGGACAGCTACCCATTACCCAGAATAGATAACACATTAACAACGTTGTCAGGATCTCAATGGTTTTTCACTCTAGATCTTAAAAGTGGCTGTTGGCAAGTGAAAATATATCCAGACGATAAAGAGAAAACTGCCTTCTCAACTGGTATTGTATGTGCAATGCAACTGCCACATTTGAACAACTCGTCGAAATGGTTCTGAAATGATTGACTTGGAAAACGTGTCTGGTGTATCTAGACGATGTAATGGTGATAGGATCTTCTGTTGAAGAGGATCTGAAGAACCCCAAAGAAGTATTTAGCAGATTCAGGCATGCACACCTCAAATTCAATTACAAAAAGTGCTGCCTTTTTCAAAACCAAGTACAGTTTCTAGGTCATACAATATCATCTGCAGGTATTCAAACATCTGAGGATAAGATTGAAGCAGTAAAGGAGTGGCCAAGACCAAAAGACAAATATGAGTTTTCTTGGGATTGTGCACATATTATCGCCGATTTGTTGATAAGTTTTCTGATATAGCAGGACCTCTTCACAAACTGACAGAACAAAAAGTCACCTTCCAGTGGACTAGGAATTACGAAGCATCATTCCGACAACTAAAATTAGTAGGATAAATAATAGGATAGGAAGGTTCACTCATCGAAACTATATTGTATATTTACTCTAATACTACAGATAACTTTACTTTTGGAAGTTCTTTTACCTAATAATTAAGGTACATTTGAGGGGGTTGTACTATTTTTGTGTATTGATAAGTGGACTATTGTGAAACAATCTAGAGAATGAAGATTTTTATTTTTATTATGAAGTAGTAGAAATAGTTCAAGTACATCAGAAGACTCACCTAAACTACCCCAAGATTTACGTTCTCTATTATTTTCACTTCCAGAGGTTCTTAAGAAGTCCATTAGATTACCTTCATCCTCTTCAGAGAGCACCCTACTTCTTCGTCTTCTTAAGCTGCCATTAGGTGTAATATCTAGAGAGCGGAAACATTATTGAATTACCTTCAGATGAAAACGCACCATTTTGACATTATTTTTCGTACTTTATACAATGTATTTTGTCGTTGAATATATTCAGAAATTTTACCTGGTGACCTATCTTCTTTGGCAAAAGAGGAATCGCCATTCCCGTTGAACGAACCCAGTCGTCTTCTGGATAAAGGTGATCCTGATATTGACTGTTCGTCCTCTGAATTCGCGTTGGATTTTCTGCCCTGAAATGTTATGATAGCATAAAAATGGTGGCATTCACTAAAGGATTAAATCAATGTGATAATAATATATTTCAAACTCATCTGAGAAAATTCAGATGAGTTTTACATTTATTCTTTCTGACATAAATGTCAGAAAGAATAAATGCTTGTCAAATCCGATCTATCTGGCGGTTCAGGCATATGCAAGTTTAACAAATAATATAAGAAATGAAAAAAAAATTTGTCAATTTAAAATTTCTTTGAAAAAATATTTGAATATAAAATAATACAACATTAATTAGCTATGGTAGTTATTGAGTTTATAAAATTATTATGTATTATATTTAGAACAAGATTGAAAATGCTCATTTGTGTGTTTATATTATGTTTCGGTTATAATTAGCTAAGCACTTTCGGGTTTTCGACATTCCTCATCAAACTTTTCGAATCTTACTTGATAGACAGAAAGCAACGCGTTTTTAGCGGTTGGTATACATCAATTGAAAACTGCGCTTCATCTGGAGTGTCCCAAAGTTCCATAATTGGTCCTTTGCTTTTTACAATGTTCATAAATGATATAATCGATGTCATTGATTTTGAGGGTTTATTGTTTGCAGATGACTTCAAGATTTCTTATTTGTTTCTAGCATTAGTGACTGTGAACGCATTGTAACAAACTTGGGTAATATTGAAAATTGGTGTGATTTCAACAAACTGAACCTCAACATCTCCAAATGTCATGTTATGTTATTCTTCACAAAATATTATTAGATAAATTTCAACTATGAAATTGGTGATAATATTTTCGGAAGACCCAATACATTTATTGACATTGGCGTAACTTATGATTCTCAACTAACTTTCGTGCCACATACCAATGCTACAGTAACCGCTTCCTGTAGAGTATATGGTTTAATTATTGGCATTGGTAAGGAATTTAGCGATATATCAACTCTGAAAACGTTGTATTGTGTTTCGTAAGATCTAAACTCGAATACGAATCAACAGTCTGGAATCCTGGTTATCAGTTACATATTGATCAACTGGATTATATACAACGAAAGTTCCTGAAACTTTTGCGCTTCAGAATTGATGGAATATATCCACCTATAGGCATACAACATGAAACGCTTACAATTCGACATAATGTGGACACACGCAAAGGAAATGCCATGCAATAATCTTGTTGCATGAAATAATTAACAATAAAGGAGATGTCAGGAGTTATTGCAAACGCTTAACTTTATTTTTTCAAGAGTTTATTCCAGAAGCGCATTCATGATCTACCTTCCAGCAGCTAGAACGAATGTTTCAAAATTTTCTCCATTGTACACGATGTGTAAACAGTGTAACATTTTGGGAGCTAAGGTGGATATTTTCAACTGTTCTGTTACTGATATTAAGGCAAGCTTCATTGATATCATAATATCTGGTAGAAAAATCATTTATGTGTATTCACTCATATAATTATGTGTGTATAAGTGTTAATATGTGAATGTATATGTATTTATGTGTTTAAATTTATATGTTTGTATAAGTTTGGTCAGCATTTAAGTTTTTTCATTCCTATAATAATTGTATTTTCTATTTTATCAGTTGTGATCCATATCACAAACTCTTTCATTTGAAACGGAACTTTAAAATTTGAAAGTACAAAATTGAAACTTTTTTACTACAAATTTTGTTTTTTTTTATATGTTGTGTTTCCTGTTTTTTAATTAGGACCTGTCCTGTAAAACAGTGTATGTTAAATAAATGAATGAATAAATAGTTGCCTAGTTATTAGTGAGTGCATGGTAGCGTTTCACATTTTTTTATTTAGGCTTAAGTGTAAACATACAATCTCTGATACCAGTGCTTTCAAGCACTGTTTATGATATTATTGTAATTAATATAATGAATTAGTTTTGTATTTCAATAAATGTTTCAAAAGCGTATTATACTGAAATTGAATGTACCTTTTTTATGACAGCCCCCTTTGGCTCATAGAGTTGCAGCTCAATGAATGGCGCGTCTGCATCTGAACTGTTCACCATAGATTCCACTGCAATAATACACTCTTTGAACTCAGAATAACAAAATTGAACATAAAAAAATTGAAGACACACATACGAAACGAAAACACATATAGGTCCAATGCAATATACTAGAGAAGACTCAAGTTTTCGAACATCATTAAAAACTTCTTACAAATTAAAAAAGATTCACAAAAATAATATTAAAATATGAATTACATTATCAGGTCGTCAAGTATTCATACTCACTTTGTTTTCTCTTGATGGCAAGTAATTCTTCCCTTTGTTTTCGTCGTGCCATTGCTTGTTCCTCCTGTAACCTTCTCCTTTCATTTTCAGTTATCGCCTGCTTGAATTTGCAATAAAAACTGTGAAATATTCTAAAGCATTCTTCAAGCTTGAACGTTTTCAAATCCTCACAGAAGAAGTCGCTTAATTGAATTCGGATATTTTCTAATTCTAACATACCTCTTTGTACATTTGAAACTTCTTGTTCTGCATACTGAAAGGTGTGAAAATATTTTTATTTGGTCCCATTGAATAAACATAACCACGGAAAATTCATGAATAACTATTCGCCTTCATTCTCAATAATGAAGTGGAATGTGGCTTGAACTGTGTTTCTGAATTTACGATGTGTTTTCCAAAATATTCTCTCAACCAAAGGTTCATTTTGAATATTGAATTCAAATTCATAAAAAGTCCGAAACTCTTTTGAAAAAGGATAATTATAATATTAAATCTTACCATTAAGAAGTCGATCATTTGATGTTTAATCTCTATCTCGGTACTAAAACTATCTATTTGTTTCTTTATTTTCTTTATCCTAATATCTAGTGCATTGATTTCGTTTTGTAATTGCTCTACTGTTGTTCTGAAACAAAACACTGCATTTATCAATAATTTCAGTAGATTCTGAACAAAAATACTTATTTCTTGAATTTGTTATATGTGATAATAATGGAAATTATATTTCAACAGTTTGAACAAACTTCTTAATATTTTTAAATATTTCCACACTTACTTGGCAGCATCTTCCAAGAGTCCAATATTTTGAGTGAAACTTACAAGTTCCTTGTTTCTTTTTTCGGCTTGCTAAAAAACGAAAATTTTTATGAAACGCAACACAAAATTATAAGTTTCATCTTACCAAGGCAACGAAGTGAATGAGATTCATATTTGGTCTGTTAGCACGAATATCAGTTATTTTCTGTAAGGATGCCAATTTTACACCAGCAGCATCCCCTGCATATCCCCCCTAAAATTTTAATATAAAATATATATATATATATATATATATATATATATATATATATATATATATATATATATATATATATATATATATATATATATATATATATATATATATATATATATATATATATATATATATATATATATATATATAAAATATCAAAGTACACTATAACTTCCTTTCGACAATTTTTTGACAATTCATTCAAAAGACAATTATAGCAGGGCTGGATTGAAGTACGAAACAGCAACTGTCTTACGCTTTCAATAAATGTAGGCATCGATTTCAATATTCTCTAACATTTATCTCTAGAAGGATGGAGACATTGCATTTTTTATGTTTCAGATAGCCAGCTCAGCTATAATGTTCTTTTTAATAATTTGTCACAAAATTATCGAAAGAAAGTTATAGTGTACTTTGATATCTATAAGTGCGATCATATAGCTCGAGAACTACAGAATTTTTTTCCTTGAAGTAAAGTTCTTTTAATATATATATATATATATATATATATATATATATATATATATATACATAGGTATGTATATATATATATATATATATATATATATATATATTTTTTGAATGTTTTTAGCAATAACAGGCTTCTTTTGATATGAAAAAGTTTACTTTTGTTAACGTTTCGTTGTTATATTACAACTTTGTCAAAACTATTAAGTTTTAAAACAGATCTTAATATCTTAAACAGACAATAAATCAATTTTAAGAAATATATATATATATATATATATATATAATGTATATATAAAAAATAATCGAATCATTATTCTATCAATACGACGAGAAAAATTATGGACAGTTTCTGGCGAATACAGTTATATAAAGGACTTGAAATGGTCACAAAAACACTTTTTTCTAGATTTACCCAATTTAATTGAACAACTGTTTTATGTTTCACAAAGACGATTAATTCTTTAGACAACTAGGTTGACTGAGTAAATCTAACAGTGCTTTCGATACAAATCTCATTTTGAAATGCATTCACACCAAGAATTTCCGTGAACATTGAAATATATGAGAAAGCTAGAGAATCTTTGACGGAACCCCAGTATTTCCAACGTACAAAGGAGTCCCACAGAAAAATACAATATTTATGGAGCTCCTTACATCAACATTGGAATATAGATGGGTTAAGTTTATAAAGTCTGAATATAGAAGTATCTATAGTTTAGGGGAGTATCTTATTCATCGGTTATTTGCTGATGATAATGTACTGATCGCTAATACTACCGAATATTATCATTAGCACATAAATGCACTAAACACCATTAGTCTTGTAGTACGCCTCAAGATGTTGAAATTAACTCAAATAATACCAGAGGAAAGTTCAATGAGCTGATAGAAAATCAAAGAAATAACATTTATTGATTCCACCTTAGAAGTAATAGATGAATACATTATTCAGTATTGCCAAAATAAACACAAGAAAATTTGCGAAGAGCGAGCATTCGGACGCAATTCTGTATCTTGAGGTGCAGAATGCAACTTCACCTAAAGAAATGAGCCTTCTTTTAGTGCATTTACGACTTGGGCCATAATTTCAATATTTCAACAAGAATTCATCAGGACACTCGCAAGTTGTTGAGAGGTCTATGGAGCTATCTATGCTTGGCAAAACTAGGAGGACTATACTAGCAGGTAAACAATGGAGGTGAATGATACCTAGTGACATTGACCTTGAAAGGTAGTTGACCTTGAGTGCGTGGTGGGGGGGTAATCTGTGGAGTGAAAGGAGGGGTAATGGGTGGAGTTAATGGTGAAATTGACCCTGAATATTGATTTCGATTGGTCAGTTACCGCCTTGAGAATTGCCGGCCCCACCAATTTCTATTCTTATATATTTCGGGGAATTAATATTGAAGTAACTCATTCAAACAAAGTGTGGTTATATCTCATTTAATCTGTTATGTATTTTAGAGTGCAAAGTTCTGATGGAATAAGTTTTTCCGAAATCATATATAATACTCAATTAGGTCATTACTGTTATTATTCTGACGAGTGGACAAGATTAGTGACACACAAAGTTTTGTGTACATTGTGTTTTGAATCCAAGAAGCAGAAATCTACTATTGACGAACACACAATTGTGAGTACTCATAAAATTGATACGATAGTTGATAAACTCAACCTACATCACTTTATCAAGTTTTTTGGGCAAAATTGTGCACTTGTGAAAAATCGCTTTTTTCAATAAGTGAAATTCAACCTAGGGACTGTTTTGAATATCGTTTGAGTACTTTATAGATGGATAATACTGAAATTATCAATAGAATAGACACGTTAAAGAAATCGTGCACCGATTCGAAAACGATCGTGCACCCCCATTCTTTACCTACTTATACTGAATTAACGACTAACGATTACACTGAATTAAACTGAAACTGAGAACGACTTTTCTAAGCGTTTTAACCACATTGGTATCCAAAACAAAAAAACAAGAAGACGCCCGAACATGAGATGGTACTGCTAAATCGAACAAAAACAGTAACAAACTAGCACAGGGGTTACCCGAGCTACAGAATCGTGAGCCTCGGCGCCCTGGGGCTTCTTGGAAAATGGAGAGGGGCGATGGGAGTCGATCCCCTGTAAAAATCTGAAATTATGAGTTAATGCGATATTGGTAGGTATAAAAGTTTCGCGGTTACTTATACATCAACAATATTTCATTAATAATCTGAGTATGAACAATATGAGTATCTACCACTTGAAAATCATTGATAACCTACCCCTTTCACGAAATGAAGGCGCTTATTCGTAAAAAAACATGGAATGCTATGGTGTTCTATTGCTTCATCCATAAAAAAGCTCTTAAAACAAAGTCAATGACCTCTGAACTGAACGAAATACTAGACCGTATCATCGGTGACGAAAGTTACATAAAAAGTACTAAATATTACAATTTTCGAAAAACTATGCATACAATGGGCGTTGAAAAAACGGCCCTGCTGGATACGAAATCGCTAGATAATTCATTACACCAGATTTTCTGCTTAAACAGGCATGAACTGATATCTCTGAGGCACAAAATCCGTTGAATCTGTTATTGCAAGACAACAGCACGAACAATGTTGAACTTTTGAAGAAGACTGGGGCGTCTAGAATGAAACTGCAGTTGGGAAATGATTTCCTTCGCAATTTAATGAGTATGCGTCATCTAATGAACTGGTCTCACCAATCTTGAAGGCTCTTTTCACAGAATGCTCTTCGCAGAATGCACAGACATAGTTTGCAGATGATAATGTCGAAAATATGCGTAAATTCAAAATATTTTTCATGCACAAGCTCGGCCAAGATTCGCATCACAAGAGGAATAGCGTTTTACTGAACTCTCTTGTAGCATCAGCGTTAAAACTATATTCAACAGTTCCGATTTGGTGGAGTTTTGATTAACGCTTCAAAGTTAATTAAAATTTAACACTTCGAAAGGATTAGAACTTTTCGTTATTTTTGTAATATCATATTTGTGTGAAGCGGGATTTTAAGCTGTAGATGTAACCACGAACAAACATCGCTCAAGAATCCTGAAATGAGAGTTGCAGTGTCACAAGCCTCATTCACCTCGATGGAAAAGCGTGGAGATCACCAAGCTAACCCCTCGCATTGATTTGATTGAGTAACTATTTTATTTTTGTTGTTCTTAAGTTTTCCTTTTCAACTCTAGTTGAACACTTTCTCTTCAAATTCTTGAAAATTTAATGAAGAATTCTATTTCATATTTTGGATATTTTAAATTTAACTACTTAATCTTTAATGTAATTTTACTTTCTCTAAGGCACTAATTATTTAGGTACTAGCTGACCCGGCAAACTTTGTAAGCCCATTCATTTTTATCTGAATATTTTTCAAAAAGCCAGAAAGACATGTTCTACTATTTGTGCGACACTATCTTCTTTTCAATATTTATCCCGTGTGGAGCCAGGGACTTACTCACTTACAAAGGGACTGCAATACTTCCTGTTATTTCAAATCTGCTGAATTATCAAAAAATTCCTATATTAACACGTTTGATGTATTGAAAGTAATAACCTGTCTGTTCTATAGTTGAGCATGTTCCTAATTTCGTATCAAGTATTTGTCCCATATATCTCATCATTAATTATATGAGAAATATGCTGGATATAAGTCAAAAAATGTTCAGAATTTAGTCCATTCCCGGAAACCAATGAATATAGTTGCTCTGATGACTGTACCGATAGCGTCTATTTCAATTGACTCTTCGCGCAATATTTTGTCGATTCATTGGTAGTATTTTCATACCAATAACAATTATACTTTGCCTTGCAATATTGACACACAACGTTCATTGCTACAATAGCAACGATTTTCTGTGAACTGTGATCTATTTCAACGTTATAATTGAATAGTCGATAGGAGTTAAACGCAACCTTTTCATATTGTTAATTTCGGTTCCATCGATTCCGTTCAATTTCATTCCGAGCTTCGCGTTTGTCATCAGTTAGACTTGCTCTTTTATATTTTTGACTTGCTGCATGGCGAGTTCTGCAACTTAAGTTTGTACATCTAGTAGCTATCATTTTTGAAAACGAAATTTCTACTGTAAATTGAAGAAAAGTATGTATTCGTCTTTATATTCAAATGTACGACGTGCTATGTTAGTAACGTGTATGTTAGTTTATTCAAACTTACCAAAATTTTATATTGAATTGAAGTTTTAATATTAGTCGTGATTGCTTTCAACTAACCGCGATGTGTGATAAGATATTCAGTTTTTTTACATCCTCTTTTTGATAATTGATAATTATTTCTTACTTATATTATTAATTAATTATTCTAAAAAAAATAATTAAATCGGTGCAGCCGTTGACTCTACATTTGAGTTAGAAAACGTTTGTATGGGAAAAAGAAATGGGCTGTTTTTAGGATTTTCCCGGCAATCATTTGAATTTTTTGTCGTAAAAACCATCCTTGGGCTTCAAAGAACATTTAAAAGAAATAATTGTTCCACTCGTTGTTGAGTTATGCGCTTACCAAACACATGTTGCGATTCATTTTTATATTATAGATTAGAATTCAATATTACCATTATTATGCTTTCCAACAATTAAGTAGGATAAGGCGACTTGACAAAATACTAAACTTTTGAGTGCGCCGCAGATTGAAAAAGAATAGGTTCTAGTACAAGACCTTGGGGAAATGAATGCCCAATATGCAAGAGAGGCTCAACTGTAATTGGTTGAGTGAAAAAGGTTGAGTGAAATTGAAGCGAATTGAAGTGAAGTTGAAAGTGATTGAGCCTTTTCATGACTTTTCTCCTAAACAGAATGTATGAAATGCAATCGAAAGATGGGACTTATCCGAACATTTTAGTGAAATTCAAGTAGTAGCCATAATTTTATTGCTTTATGGAGATTTTGATACAAGTAAAAATATCAAAATAGAAGTTTAAAAGATTTCAGTGCAAATGTATGCCTATATTACAATGAAAAACTTCAGATTACTTACAGCATTTAAGAAATTACCAGCTACTAGAATCATATACAGTACTTCCTGGAGAGGTTTATTGGTCATAAGATCTGAAATATAAAACGATTAGTTCATTCCAACAATCATATTACAATTGTTAATAATACCTTGTGCTGCTAGTTTCATGGAATTGATGCTGGGTTGCAAATAACTCATATTTGAAGCGAATTCTTCTTTCAACAGCATGCTTTCTATTCGTAATTTATAACTGGAATAAATATGAAAATCTAGTGAGAAATAGACAAGGCGAATCTATGTTTATTCCAATGAATTGCATGGTATAATGGTATCATAATAAATAACTTTGTATGTTTATCAAATTCCATCTATATCTGCCCATTCATTTCCCTCATTTTGTTACATTTATTTTCACAGTATTATTTGAAAAGAATTCCAATCTTTGCATATGTGCCACATCAAGTTACATTTTGAAAAACTTGGTGTCTTATAACAGGTGTTTTTTTAGGGGTAAAGAACTTTAAGTTGGCATTTCTGTTGAAGATTGCGACTGATTCAACAGCTGAGAAGTGATTTATTCTCAGTTTGGTTTGGCAATTCATCGTATCAGTTAACTAATCGAAATCAATTGGTCGAATGGGCCCAAACGAGATTGCCGTTGTTCCCGATTTCCATAAGCGAATTTTGTTTAGCGATGAAGCGCACTTCTGGTTGAATAGCTACGTCAACAAACAAAACTGTCGCATTTGGAGTGAAGATATCCTCAAATGTATGTCAAAACACCGTTACATCCAGAAAAACTGACTGTTTGGTGCGCTTTATGAGCTGGTGGAATCTTCTTCAAAAACGATGATTGCCAGAACGTTACACTCAATGGTGATCGGTATAGAGCCATGAGTACTATTTTTTTCATTCCTCAATTGAACAACCATGATATCCAGGAGCTGTGGTTTCAACAGGACGGCGCAATATGTCACACAGCTCGTGCCAAAATCGATTTATTGAAAGACACGTTTGGTGACCGCCTAATTTCACGTTTTGGACCTGTAAATTGGCCTTCAAGATCTTGTGATTGAACACCGCCAGACTACTTTCTGTGGAGCTAAGTAAAGTCATTGGTCTATGCGGATAAGCCACAAACGCTTGACCATTTGGAAGACAAATACGGCCACAAATGTTGGAAAAATTCATCGAAAATTGGACGTCCAGATTAGACTACATCGAACCAGCCGTGGTGGTTATATGCCAGAAATCATATTTGAAATGCAATGCCATAAGATTATCTTTTGAATAAAAAAGAATTCTTGTCAATCGAATAATTCATGATTGTTTTATTGCAAATTAAACTTATATACCTCTAAAAAAAAACCTTATGTCACTTTCGTTCAGTAGAGTATCTCATTTTTTGAGTGTTTGCTGATGGTTAATTTATTCCTCGTTGCAAATTACTCAGTTATCAATTTTTTTTCAAAATTTCTTATAGTTTGGTTCAAAAACTTGTTGAATAAAAGTTTTGCAATAACTTTCAGAACTTGACTCAGTCAATAGTTTTGCAATAACTTTCAGTCTAGAACTCAATTAGTATTGAAACTCTTAATTGAAGTTTCATTTCACTGATGATATGGTTTGTCGATATTCCTTCATTCTTTTTTTTTTCATTCTCAGTATTTATAATTCATCATTTTATCGTTTGCCGCTTGTATAATACTTTATTATATTATTTATCAATAAACTATTTGATATTTTCTGTTTTCAGATATATTTTTGTGCACACATTGAAGAGATTATATAGAATATGATATAACGACAGTATATAAACCAAAATAACTTACTTCGATAATCCAATTAATTGTACTAAAAATTTTTCAGCATTTCCTAGTTTGCGAAAATCTCCATCGAAGGATCTCAGCATTTCTAGTTCATCCAACTCAGGTAAGATTTTCAAGAGGCCTTTCAACTTTTCTGTTCCTATATCTTCGTGCGCACCTTCTTTAATCAACCGGATTATATCTTCGTTGGAGCTGAGAAGAAGAAAGAATAAATTTCAGGACATCTTGAATTTAATTCCCAATTGGATCTTACCTTCTAAACTGTTTCAAAAATATATTAACGTTCAAGCTTCGTTTTCCATCTAATAATGTGATCTGAAATTAACAAATACTCTTATTATAGTAATAATCATTACTATACTATCATCTATTAACATCAAATATCAATATTATTTATTTCGCACAACATTCGGATTAGTAAGTTCGATGTCACTTGGAAGAAGGTGAAGAAAATGCTTTTGATATATACAACGCTTGTTGCGTGGTAAAACATGCGCAATGGACAACGGAAAACCTGCTTTAGGTATGCTGATGAAGCCTTTCATACAGTAATCCACTATCTGCTGCTAGAAACTATGGGGGAGGCAGGTATCCGCAAACTGCCATTGAATGTGAGAAAAAGTTCAGAATTAGGTCCAGAAAAAATATTACAGTATGAAAACTATTACAGTAGGAATACCACAGGGTACAGTGCTTGGTCATACATTGTTCTGTACTTTCATGAACAACCTACAAAGTCTGGGTTTCGTTGGGTTTTTCGGAACGAAAATCAGCTTTGCAAATGATACTTTGATTAATTACGAGGGAACGTATTGGAACTAGCTTGAGGAAAATGTTGAGGAAGATTTGTTGAATATAATGGATTGGTTTAACTCGAGAAGGCGAACTGTGAATTTCAATAACACTTTCTTTATATCATTCTCCATACATAGTAATACTCTACGTAATTTTGAATATCTATGGATCTTTCAAAGGAACCAATCAATTAAAATACAGAGGAAAGACAAACTTAAGCATTCAGGGGTGACACTACACCACGACCTGCGATGGGATAAGAACGTCAATGATGTTAAGAGAATCTTGCAATTACTGCAAGTCAAATTCAAATATTGGAAAAAAATCTTGAACGTGTCCCACTTATGTGTTACCCCCTATGCACTCGTACAGAAGAGGATACAGTATTGCATTGTCGCCTGGTTTGCAGCTGCAAGTAAACACTTCAATAAGCTTGAAATTGTACAGAAAAAAATACTGAAGAGTATTTACACCAGGAACTTGCGGTATCCTTCAGATTTAATATTGAAAGACAGTGGGACATTCGATGTAAGAGAACTCTACATGTCCGCTCCTTGATTTTTCACATACCATCATGAGGAAACAATAACATGATATCGAATATACACATCTACCACCTTGAAAAGTTGCTTAAACTTCTGTTCCTCCTTATTTCGAGGAAAAAGCATCCCAAAGACTTTTTTGTCACTTGATATTCAACGTTCTATAACTCATTGACACGAAATTACAAACTTTGCATGAGGAATATCCATGATAGGTCTTATAAGAAAAAAAATCGAGCGTTAATCGGGTACTTCAGAGCGATAGATGGTACTCTACTTTTTTTTCCGTGAATTGGGATTATGTGCCTTGTTTTAATCAATATCTGATACATTCGATTTTACATCCGAGTGGTCGTTTTTGATGTTATGATAATTATCTGTTATCTCTTAAATTAAGTAATGAGATAAATAATTGAACTTTTCTGAAAGAGTAGCTTACATGCATCTATTTTTGGCATACTGAGCTATTCTCTCAACGGTATAATACTGATGTTAATAGAATATTATAATTATAACGTACGTTGAATTATTATTTTATATTACGTTTGTATTATTGTTGAATCATTATTATATATAGCTAGAAATTATTGGTTTTATTATCATTATATATAATGTTGACAATGAAATTTCGTATCTTATGGTGAAGTGAATAATTTATGAGTTCCACAGGGCATTGATATCGGACCTGTGATAATTGTAGAGTAATGAATTTGTACATTTTTGAATATTATGTAATATCATAGATGAGTGCTCATGATTGATATGTGATGGAAACAATTATCCTGTTTCGAGTGGAAATAATTTTCATTTCCAAAAAATGTGTGTGTCAAAAAATATTTGGATGTCATGACAATGTAAAAAAAAATTTTCATCATTAATCATAGATCAAATCATTTCTTTGAATATTGCTGATGTGAATCTTTATCGCGTGCTGATTCAAAAAATATTCCTATATATCAGCCTTCTAGAAATTATATTGTCCACGTTCCAAGGTCTTTTTCTGTCATTAAGCATTGTGAAGCTCCTTTTTCGTGAGTAGCTTCATTTTAATGAGACGACCAGTTTTTCTTTCAGAGCAACTTTAAATTTTGATAGCTAACAGCGGTAGCAAGGACGAAATATGATGATCTGATGATTTTCAAAAATCCTGTTTCATTGAAACTTATTGAGTTTTTCTCGTCGAATCGCAAAATGATTATCTGAATTATTTGCGACTGAAATATTTATTCTGCAAAAGTTAAGGTTTGATCAAAGAGTCCCCTCCTTTCAAGATATACCTATCACAACGTCATCAAATATGATTACTCAGCAGATGTTCTTTTATAATTTAAGTTTAACAGTCGACTTAATCTTTAATCGATTGGGCCGATACTTGATGAAACTCTAAATACATAATTCAAATAAAACTGAGTAGATTTCTGATTTTCACTATAATTAAGCTAAAACATAAACTGATTATAATCTATATCTGATGAAGCTACTGTGTTGGGCGAAACAATATTTTTATGTTTTAGCTTAGTTATAGTGAAAATCAGAAAAATACTTAGTTTTATTTAAATTATGTTGACTTAATATTTCGCGAACTTTTTCTGTTTAATGTTGCTCAGTTTACATTTAGTTCTACAAGTTCATAAACTGTTGATGATAGTCTGTGAAATATGACGACATATATTTTAGAAAACCCTCAAATTGTCGCAGTAAGTCAGTTTTATATGCCGTCGTTTATCGAATTGCGGTAGGTCCCATACTGCGCAGGTATGACAGATGTGGTATTTTGGTGAAAGAAAACATACTTTATGGAGGCTGTCATTTTGAGGTGTTGAAATATATTACTATACGTACTTGAAAACGAAGGGGAAACCCATCCCCGTGGTTATTAAGTTAAGGCAGGTCATTTGAAAATTGAAAAAAAAAATTTAGTTTTGACGTACGTTTTAGGAAATTTTAAATTTCTATACGTTGTTATCAGAAGAATATTTCTTTCATGACAGACCGATCTGCTGTCTGCTTTCACCTGGCAGACAAAAAAACACTTCTTCCCGCACAAATAACGTATGTGTAGTACCTATATACGTCATATACGGAATAGCGAAGTTTTCGTTTCTTTTTTTTTATAATATCCTACTATTGCGTTCTTTCTCTCACAATATTTTGATTTAATATTTATTTCTAACAAGACCGATTTTCTCTATGCTGTATGACATGTTATGTAATAGGTGAATATATTTTCTTTTCAAATCAAACAGTGTCTACAGAAAACAGGTATTTATCCTTAGTCCGACAACACCTATTATTTTTTCTTTTTTCTATTCGTATTATGGCATAAGGTGGAGATATATTTTTATAAATTTGAATAATTGTTTGTAATCAACCTTATTACAAACATTTTTGTTACATGTAGAAAAAAATGTCACTAACTCAATGTAACTAAAATGTCATGCTTTCGCGTGCGACTTCTCTGTTGTAGCAAACTACAGAAAATACTCGTAAATAGGGTATTTATTCAGTGAATTTCGAATATGTGTTAAGCTAGAGAATCGGAATAATATACTACCCAATTTCTAGGACAATGTGGCTGATAAATTATATAAATCTGAACCAGGCAACAGCAAAAAAAAATGGTTAGTACCTAATTGATTAGTAGATACCTAATCATTTTTATAGACTTTGTTTTAGATGAATGTTGAGAGGACGGTACTCGTTGATGAAACCATACCTTATGTGGAATAGGTATCTTTCCAAAAAGTTATGACAATTATTTCGCTATTGATGAAATTTCGAAATGAAACCCTGGAAAATATAGTTCCTGGAAAGATGATGTTTTTAGATTTTATAGAGAAGCATGCGTTACTGACTGATATATGCAATTAATAGACAAATGATGTGCTCTATGATTAATTATCAGAAATTGTCTTGAATATACAAAATTACCTCGCCAGTGTCTTTCCTTAGTCTTCTTTCTACAGGATCAGATCCACCAGTAGACTCCCTTGCTCCCAGTTTTGGAGATGGTGGGGCTTGCTGACAAAATAAACCCTCCATTTCCGACCAGTCCATGTCAGCCATAGGAGAATGTTGATGCGTATAAGCTACCTGAGTCCATATGTTGTTTTTACCTACAACCTGAAATCAAAACTAATGTGTTTAGAGAACATGTTAGTTTAACACCTGAAGAAGAAATAGTACTTTGCAAGCGCGTCATGTGTGTTATTCAATATATGAGAAAAATATTATTTCTTTTGATTGAAATGAATTTGCTAAATCATCGTTTCTACTTAGTTCATACAAAGACAGTGGAAAGACTATGACTTGCTCTACGTATTATTATGAAGCATCAAGTGTCAGCCCATGAAATTGCTTGCATGAATTGAATTTCAGTTTCGAAGTATTTCGAGGTAGACCATTAAAAACTCAAGAGTTTTAAGTACAATTTTTGAAAATAATGAATCTGAGTTGTCGTGATATTCGCAATCCACTGTATTTTTGAAGTTATTCATTATTGGTACTGTAACAAAGTTGCCACGCGGAATGTATCAAACGTACATTCTCAGCACTTAATTGGAAAGAAAGTTCCTTCTCGGACACTTTGGATTAATCTTCTTGTTCAGCTTTAGGAAATGACCATTCAATATAAAATTATTATTACGTTGAAAAAAGCAATGTTGAACGATTAATATTGCTGCAAAACTGTATGTGTCTCAGTGAGGTCTACCCTTTGGCGCTGTTCGTTTAATGTGGGTAAATTGAATAATTTTAATTTTTTTTCATATGTTAAGCATTGGCAGTACGTTGACTTTTAGTAGCACTCCTTGTACTCTCTTCAACAAATCGATGTGGTCTTTTTTATAGATTACACGTAGGTTTCGCTGTAGAGAAAAATAATGTCAATCTGCACTATCAAAAAATATTTAATAGTGTTGGCGTTTACTTGATGTAAATCCATTATAATTGAATATAAACTTGAATTCAAACAGTTGAACTCATGATTTACTTTTTATTGACTACATTATCCTGTATTATATGTTACTATCATTATTCTGTAAGCATCTGAAGAAGTCGTTTGAAACGACGAAACGCGTCATGCTATGAAGTCAATAAAGTGTAAATCATAAGTTAAAGTTTTTGAATTTAAGTATATATTTTATCAAAAAATAGTTTGGGTTCGTTATTGGTGAATAATAAGGACAATTTTGTTTCATTTTCAGAAATTGAGGTTCACAAAATACTGCAGTGAGTGTGATTGCTTTCACATAGCACAAACTGAACGTTGTATTCAAAATAGAATTGAAGAAAACAACGAATTTATTTTATTGAATTAACCAACTACAGGATTTTTCGATCATTTCATATAAAATAATCATTTTCTTGATTAAAAAAAATCCGACAATCATATTCAGCCAGTAAAGCAAGAGATTAGATACTCTTGAAGTCGTAGAAATATCGGCCAACATGAAGAAGAATTTACTTATTTGCAACGATCAAGTGAATTTTTCCTTATGGTTTTGAATTGTGTGATATATAAATAAAAATATGCATTTAGAAATTTAAATAATACTGTTTTTACTCTTGATAACTGGCTATCGCGCAAAACATATGTACATAAAGTAGAGTTGCTATTATACTCACAGAAACTTAAGCCAAATCTTTCGATGAGTTATTGAACTCAATATGTCTGACAAGTACCTATACAGTATATATATAACAGTATATTTCGGAACGATTCACCTGAATGGCGTCTATTTCTGACGTCGTCAGTACTGGCCATTACACTGGTGAACATTACGGAACACACCCAATGACTCCAAACACCGTTTCAGAAATTTATCAAATAAAAAATTTGTTTTTGTGTTTACTGTTTTGTAAATGAGAGCCAAATTTGATTGGTTCACAAGCTGCCGAACGCTCAGGAATTTCCATTCACTAAGCATAAAATTGGTACGCCTATCATATGATAACAAAAATCTCATACACTTATTCTGAACGATCTGTATCCCTTAGATATTTAGATAAGTGAAATAGAATCATCGAAGTTTAGCTAATTTACTGTATAAAATTTTCACCTTTTTGCTTGAGGAGTGGTTTTGAGATATTGTTATGATTGATTCAAATTCATTTTATCATATATTTTTTTTAAGTAACAAAATGTAAATCGAAAGTTCAAGTCTTTGAATTTTAGTTTATATTCAATTCATTTTATCAGAATTCTTTTTTAATTTTCAACAGAAGTAATCATCATTTCTGCTGATTCAGCATAGAAAATGGGAAGTATATGTCTAGAATAAGTAATAGCGCGTCTGGAATGCTCCAATGAACTTCATGTGCCTAATTGACTATTCTATGACTTGAATTATGTTATGTTTCAGAAGGATCATATCTTGTTCTAGTGGCTGAGGGATATTTTTGAGCAGTTTTCCAAGGCACCTGCTCGAATACTATTTACTGAATACATTTTCTATGTTATCTAAATAAAACGGAGACACCTGACTACAAGATTGGCTCACCTTTGACAACACATATATTTTCTAAATTGAAATGAAAAATTATGGAGTTTCGTGATTAAAATATCTTGTGTTTAGTATATGTGCGAGTGTAACAGAGAAACTGCTTCACATAAAATAGAGTGCTGCTTCTTCTGTTGGGTGGCCACTTGGTAATTAATAGAAGAGCAGAATCATTCAATACAGCTGATACCTACCTTATTGCTTGGGATTTTGTTCCAGTTTATTGTCTTCATTTTTATTTTTGGAGCAGGTATTTCTTGTTGTGGTAACTTAACTATCACAGTATCCGATTCAGTTCGCGTTTCTGAAAATCGGGGTTGAGATTTATGCGGAGACGGTGGAGGTATAGGGACAGGTGGGGGAATGGTAGGCGGTTGAGGTATATTAGGGGGCGGCGGCGGTGGTGGAGGCAATAAGCCACCTGAAATTGAAAAAACATTAAGTTATTATAAATAGAGACCGGATTATATGTATTTGCATTTCCTTATTTAAGCCATTCTGAGCGGTAATAGCATATCTAAGATCTAGTTATGCTGCATATTATGGGTACATTTACAATATTTTTTCGGATGCCGTACAATGCGAATTCGACCCGGAACGCAGAGTCAGTAGCTTTTGTTTTGACAGTTACGATAATAAAATGAAAGAGATACAAGACCGTCACGCTCGTCTACTACAAAGTCGTTCCACCTATTACGCATATAAATTGTTACTGGTTTATACTTGACGTGCCTGCTCATTGATCTTTAGTCTAGTTTTTTATTTAATTGTGTGAAATTTGAAGAGTATCATGCCTGCTGAAAAAAAAGTGTGTCTTCGTGGATAACTGATTTTCCTGGAACATCTGCATACGACGGAAATATTTTATATTGTCGAATTTGCGAGAAAAATATTTCGTGCACAAAAATTTTTTAAATAGACCCAACATATCAAAACAAGTCATCACATCGCAGGATTCCAAAAGAAAGGTCCACGACAACAACCTATAACCGCATCTACAGCTAGCTCTAAATGCAAGCAAAACAACCAATTTAGTATGGATTTATGTGAAGCATTGCTCGCAGGCAATATTCCTCTGTATAAGATTAACAATCCTAGTCTCAAACAATTTCTAAAAACGTATGGCTTAAATCAAAATGTACCGGAGGAATCAATATTGCGTACATAATATTATATACCGACAAATTTACCAACATGTAATGGAAGAAATACGAAATGAACTCAAAGATAACTTCATTTGGATTTTAGCTGATGGAGCTACAGACAGTTGTGACAAATCATCCTACGGTAGCCAGATTTATAAATGAGGATATTGAAAAACTATTTCCTGGCTCAGGTGTAGAAGAAAGAGTATCAATATTTCTGTCAGATGCTGCATCCTATATGATCAAGACAGCCAAAGCCCTTCCAATATTTTATCCCAATTTGATTCATGTTACGTGCTTTGCTCACGGAATACATCGACTACATAAATTTTAAGAAAATTTTGAGAATATATTGAACAATAACCCAGGTTTTGAAAGTTTGTGTCAAATTAATATTTTCATTAATGGGACGACAGAACTTTTGCCAGAAACTATAAGTGCTAATATAGCACCCAAGTTCAAAATTCTGCCCAGTTACCTCAGTCGATGTGGAGCGAACCTTTTCCATTTACAAAAATATTCTAAATGTTCGAAGACACATTCTTACCACTTAAAATTTGGAAAATTACTTGATTGTTTCTTTTACAAAAATTTTGAATGATTTTAACGTCATGTAATGTTACTGTACTTATTATCTCCTATCAACAAATAATTCACTCATTCTGTGCTGACTTTGAAATGGAAAAAACTTACGTTTCTCCTTCTTCATTTTGGGTGTTCCTAAAATATCATTTAATTTCGCATATTCTGCCAATTTTCGTGCATATTTCAAGCGTTTTTCATGCATATTTGCATGCATTAAACAAGCTTTTTATGTTGCATATAATCCGGTCTCTAATTATGAATATCAACATCAATAGTTAAATCGCTGATTTTTCTGCTGTATGTAACAACGGCACCTATATAGGTTTCAAAATGAAAAAAAAAATTCTGTACATCCTCTGTTTTATATTTCCTAACTTTCGAACGGTTTTAATGTCGACAATGTTGTCAAGGAACAATATAATTTTGCGAAACTTATTCATTGTATCAAAATTACTAATTATCGAAACGCAATGATTGACGAGCATTGAGATGAAATTCTTTAGAATAATTTATAAAATTTTTATATACCTATTGGAGTGTCGCAGATCGCATCCTTGACATTCCAGATTTGGCAATTTACATTTCACATCGAAATTGAAGTAACTCAATATCACTCCTTCATTATGAGAGAACAATGAGGCCCGACTCACGTGTAACCTTGACGATTTTTGTCCGGTACTCACCTATTGGAGGAGGAGGAGGAGGAGGCGTTGCGCCAGAAGCTGGAGGACTTAAAGGGGTGGATAGAGACTGCCGTCTGCTCAAGTTTCCATCATTCGAACGTTGATGGCAGTGACAATGCAATCTATTCTGGATGCTGGGAGTTCTCAATAACCTTGCTGCGTCCTCATGATTTTCCAGGAGTGAAGCACGATGAACCAAACGTTCCGCAGTATCCCAGATAATATCACTGACAGCTTCCTTTGAGTCGATTCGTAGAAGGTGTTGTAGAATGCTGAGGAACGGTATTTCTTGTGGTGTTTCCGCGACCTACAAATAAATTGCGTTCGTTTTATATGGATATCTTGATGAACTAAAAATTAATTATCTTATTGAAATAGATCGAACAAGATCTGGAACAGAAATTGGTGATTTGAATAAAGATATAGGAAGAAAAGACTAAGGGAAACAAGGATATGCAAAAAACATAAGTATGCATAGAGAATTTATTAATTCTCTAAGTCATTTTGCTCATAGTGGAACACTCTTATAGTTTGTGAATGTATGCAGCAATTTTAATCACATAAAAAGGGCAAGAATCAAAACACCATGATTCTCTGAGGAGAGCTTTCATTTTCTTCATTAGTGAAATCTACAATTTCTTACAATGAGAATTGTGACAGTATGAAAGCAATAACGTAACAGCACCGGTTTCCGACAGATCTCCATACGACCATTTTTGCTGTTTCACTTTAAAACGTTTAAAATTTTGGTCAAAAGTTGTGAAATAGAACGTATAGCACTGATCAGATGTCACATATCAAAACTTGTCTTTCATATGGAACGGAAAACCGGTCAATTCAACAAAATCTACGAGAGGGTTCGTATTTGTATTATATTGATATCGAAAAAACATAAATAAGTGAAAACAAATATCTGGAATTCCACAAAGAATGCTGTGATGAGTTCCGACTTTATTTATCTCAAATGCTTAATTGGTTCATTAAAACCTTAAAATTTCAACATGTAAGCAAAAATTACATATTTGTATTGATTTATCGAGCAAATAATGATGGAATTCGGAGCGCTATAGCTTTATATCATACTTATGAGCATTCTTCATTCCCATCACTTTATCTTTCACTTTCTATTCTACAGGTTTTTTTGTAAGTGTTTTGTATTCAGTTATATAACTCTGCATAGTTTACCTGTATGCGACCGGGGCTAACTTCAATATATTCTTTGCAATGAATTTCCACTATTTCTCTAATTTCTTACAATATCGAAATAAGATTTCTTTCTTTTTAAACTTATTTTTTTTGTTTGTAGCACACATTGGCTATTGTAATATCGTTTTAAGTATATTATATCATAATGTAAAATTTCAACATGTAACAAAAAATCATTTATTTTCGTTGATTTATCGAGAAAATAATAATGGACACCGCATGCTCCGCATGGAATGCGGAGTCCTATAAAGTAATGAACATTTCCTCATTCCGACCACTTGGTCGATAACAGGAGTTTTGCATTTTGTAGATGATGTTAATTTTTTATTTTAGTGATTTTTTCAAAGTGTTTTTATTCTGTTATATATTCTAAACCCTAACTCTGCATAATATACCTGTGGGTATTTATATTTTTTGTTAATCGCAAATACCTACTTCCGAAATTGTGATATCTTTATAAATCTGTATGAAGCCGAAACCTACTAAAATATATAAAAATTTCAATTTAGAGGCTCTATAACACGTATACGTTTTGATCCTTTTCTATATGAGTTTTATCGGAATCAGGATAAGATTCATTTCCCACGTTTGATCTGCGATTATTTCAAAATATTTCAAAGTTATGGATTCTATGCATTTGATGATGACGCTATACTGATAACGAGAAAATAATAGAAAATTTAATTAAAAATACTACATCTTCTGCTAATGAACATGTCACCTGTGTGAGAGAAACACTGACATTGGACCTATTAAGTAAAGTAGCAGCTCGTTTTCAATCAGTTAAATATGAAAAAGTTAAAAATGATTCTTCAATCAATAGTATAAATAGTAATTCCATTTTCTTCAAGTAGTTTCAAAGAATTGACCTGTTTTCATGAATTTCATTAATGAATTATGAATTAATTTTTGTGTTATTTTTCTGGATATTTTAAATAAAATAAATACTGAATTGTTATTTCGAACTGTAGTCTTTTTACTCAGTCAATCTGTATTTTGTAAGACTTAAAGTTGATTTTAACAGGTGAAAATGGCCTGTCGGAATCAGGATCCTCAGTGGTCGGATATAGGGGTTGCTAGCCGGTCCTGTTGTTTTCCTGAATATAAAGGGCGTCACTTGTTTTGAATTGACAATTTTAAGCTCGCATTGTGAGGATTAAATTAGGCCTGAATTTAATTAATTGTTGTTCTGTAAGTTATTGCTATGGTAAGAATACACCATAGCATAGTGTATTCTATGGTTCCCACTCCAAGTTAGTCATAGAACATAACAGGTATGTTCTGTGAAAATAGCTATAAGTACTGACTTTGTAAGATTACACATAATATTAATCCAGCATTTAATAAAGAAGTGGTACTTCGAAACGTCGTCATGCGTATTTTATATTGAATTATGAGAAAATTTTAATTATTGTTGTATTATGGATATTAATTTTCTCCAAGTATCGTCCTCATCAATTTTCAATTTGTTGATTTCATTTGATAGTTGAGGATTGTATCTTAGATATCTTAGACCTCATTTGAACTCTTTTCTTCACTGAGTATTTACCCGGGTCCTCTAGATCATTAGAGGTAATCTTGTGACACTTAGGGATTTACTCACAGACAATCGCATCGGTTTGTAATCAAACATGGCGCTCGAGGTTTGGGATTTGTGGTAGGATAAACTAAAGCAACCTAAGGGTGCGTCGCAGTGTATGTATATGAAGATGATGCAGTCACTGTCACTAGTAGAACTTAATCAATTTCAAGAAATAATATTCAGATTGATTTGGATGTCTTGCAGGATTGGTTTAATATGAATTGTCTACATAAAAATGAAACGAAAACTTTTTTTATATTCAAAAATATTTTTAAAAATATAGGAAACCTCATTGTGAAATTGAATGACACTGAATTAATCAAAAGCAGTATTGTCAGATACTTGGAAATTAGGGTCGATGAACACATTACATGAGGGTAACCCTGCGAGAAAGTTCGTACTTAATTGAGTTCATTAGTCTACTTTTTAGAGTATTGAGATGAGTTTTAGCAATGGAACAACTCATTGTGGCATAATTTGCAGTTCCAGGCTTTCGTATGACTTGCGCTTCAGGGTGCATCATATGGAAGGAACGAAGTGTTTTTGTGTCAAAAGAAATTAATTGGATGTCTGGCTGAAATTCCCAAAACGAGCTCTTGCAAGACGGTTTTTTTATATAGGAAAACTCAATGTGAAATTAAATGACATTGAATTAGGCAAAAGCAGTATTGTCAGATTCTTGGAAATTAGAGTGGATGAACACCTTACATGAGGGTGACCCTGCGAAAAAGTGTGTACTAAATTGAGTTCATTAGTCTACTTTTTGAGAGTATTGAGATGAGTTTTAACAATGGAACAACTCATTGTAGCATACTTTGCAGTTCCAGGCTTTCGTATGACTTGAGCTTCAGGGTGCATCATATGGAAGGAACGAAGTGTTTTTGTGTCGAAAAAAATAATTAGATGTCTGCCTGAAATTCCCAAAACGAGCTCTTTTGCAAGACGGTTTTTTATATAGGAAAAATATAGGAAAACTCAATGTGAAATCAAATGACACTGAATTAAGCAAAAGCAGTATTGTCAGATTCTTGGAAATTAGAGTGGATGAACACCTTACATGAGAGTGACCCTGCGAGAAAGTGTGTACTAAATTGAGTTCATTAGTCTACTTTTTTAAAGTACTTCAGATGAGTTTCAACAATGGAACAACTCATTGTAGCATACTTTGCAAATCCACGCTTTCGTATGACTTGAGCTTCAGGTTGCATCATATGGAAGAACGAAGTGTTTTTGTGTCTAAAGAAATTGATTAGATGTCTGGCTGAAATCCCCAAAACGAGCTCTTGCAAGACGGTTTTTTTATATAGGAAAAACTAAAGGAAAACCTAATGTGAAATTGAATGTCACTGCATTGAGCAAAAGCAGTATTGTCAGATTCTTGGAAATTAGAGTGGATGAACACCTTATATGAGGGTGACCCTGCGAGAAAGTGTATATAAAATTGAGTTCATTAGTCTACTTTTTTAGAGTATTGAGATGAGTTTTAACAATGGAACAACTCATTGTAGCATACTTTGCAGTTCCAGGCTTTCGTATGACTTGAGCTTCAGGATGCATCATATGGAAGGAACGAAGTGTTTTTGTGTCTAAAGAAATTGATTAGATGTCTGACTGAAATTCCCGAAACGAGCTCTTGCAACACGAGTTTCTTAATATAGGAAAAAATATAGGAAAACCTAATGTGAAATTGAATGTCACTGAATTGAGTAAAAGCAGTATTGTCAAATTCTCGGAAATTAGAGTGGATGAACACCTTACATGAGGGCGACCCTGCGAGAAAGTGTATACTGAATTGAGTTCATTAGTCTACTTTTTTAGAGTATTGAAATGAGTTTTGAAAATGGAACAACTCATTGTGGTATACTATGCAGTTCCAGGCTTTCGTATGATTTGAGCTTCAGGGTGCATCATATGGAAGAACGAAGTGTTTTTGTGTCAAAAGAAATTTATTAGATGTCTGGCTGAAATTCCCAAAACGAGCTCTTGCAAGACGGTTTTTTTATATAGGAAAACTCAATGTGAAATTAAATGACATTGAATTAGGCAAAAGCAGTATTGTCAGATTCTTGGAAATTAGAGTGGATGAACACCTTACATGAGGGTGACCCTGCGAAAAAGTGTGTACTAAATTGAGTTCATTAGTCTACTTTTTGAGAGTATTGAGATGAGTTTTAACAATGGAACAACTCATTGTAGCATACTTTGCAGTTCCAGGCTTTCGTATGACTTGAGCTTCAGGGTGCATCATATGGAAGGAACGAAGTGTTTTTGTGTCAAAAAAATAATTAGATGTCTGCCTGAAATTCCCAAAACGAGCTCTTTTGCAAGACGGTTTTTTATATAGGAAAAATATAGGAAAACTCAATGTGAAATCAAATGACACTGAATTAAGCAAAAGCAGTATTGTCAGATTCTTGGAAATTAGAGTGGATGAACACCTTACATGAGAGTGACCCTGCGAGAAAGTGTGTACTAAATTGAGTTCATTAGTCTACTTTTTTAAAGTACTTCAGATGAGTTTCAACAATGGAACAACTCATTGTAGCATACTTTGCAAATCCACGCTTTCGTATGACTTGAGCTTCAGGGTGCATCATATGGAAGAACGAAGTGTTTTTGTGTCTAAAGAAATTGATTAGATGTCTGGCTGAAATCCCCAAAACGAGCTCTTGCAAGACGGTTTTTTTATATAGGAAAAAATAAAGGAAAACCTAATGTGAAATTGAATGTCACTGCATTGAGCAAAAGCAGTATTGTCAGATTCTTGGAAATTAGAGTGGATGAACACCTTATATGAGGGTGACCCTGCGAGAAAGTGTATATAAAATTGAGTTCATTAGTCTACTTTTTTAGAGTATTGAGATGAGTTTTAACAATGGAACAACTCATTGTAGCATACTTTGCAGTTCCAGGCTTTCGTATGACTTGAGCTTCAGGATGCATCATATGGAAGGAACGAAGTGTTTTTGTGTCTAAAGAAATTGATTAGATGTCTGACTGAAATTCCCGAAATGAGCTCTTGCAACACGAGTTTCTTAATATAGGAAAAAATATAGGAAAACCTAATGTGAAATTGAATGTCACTGAATTGAGTAAAAGCAGTATTGTCAAATTCTCGGAAATTAGAGTGGATGAACACCTTACATGAGGGCGACCCTGCGAGAAAGTGTATACTGAATTGAGTTCATTAGTCTACTTTTTTAGAGTATTGAAATGAGTTTTGAAAATGGAACAACTCATTGTGGTATACTATGCAGTTCCAGGCTTTCGTATGATTTGAGCTTCAGGGTGCATCATATGGAAGAACGAAGTGTTTTTGTGTCAAAAGAAATTTATTAGATGTCTGGCTGAAATTCCCAAAACGAGGTCTTGCAAGACGGTTTTTTTAAATAGGAAAAATATAGGAAAACTCAATGTGAAATTAAATGACACTGAATTAAGCAAAAGGAGTATTGTCAGATTCTTGGAAAATTAGAATGGATGAACACCTTACATGAGGGCGACCCTGCGAGAAAGTGTATACTAAATTGAGTTCATTAGTCTACTTTTTTAGAGTATTGAAATGAGTTTTGAAAATGGAACAACTCATTGTGGTATACTATGCAGTTCCAGGCTTTCATATGATTTGAGCTTCAGGGTGCATCATATGGAAGAACGAAGTGTTTTTGTGTCAAAAGAAATTAATTAGATGTCTGGCTGAAATTCCCAAAACGAGGTCTTGCAAGACGGTTTTTTTAAATAGGAAAAATATAGGAGAACTCAATGTGAAATTAAATGACACTGACTTAAGCAAAAGCAGTATTGTCAGATTCTTGGAAAATTAGAATGGATGAACACCTTACATGAGGGTGACCCTGCGAGAAAGTGTGTATTAAATTGAGTTCATTAGTCGACTTTTTTAGAGTATTGAAATGAGTTTTGAAAATGGAACAACTCATTGTGGTATACTATGTAGTTCCAGGCTTTCGTATGATTTGAACTTCAGGGTGCATCATATGGAAGAACGAAGTGTTTTTGTGTCAAAAGGAATTAATTGGATGTCTGGCTGAAATTCCCGAAACGCGGTCTTGCAAAACGGTTTTTTTAAATAGGAAAAATATAGGAAAATTCAATGTGAAATTAAATGACACTGAATTAAGCAAAAGCAGTATTGTCAGATTCTTGGAAAATTAGAATGGATGAACACCTTACATGAGAGTGACCCTGCGAGAAAGTGTGTATTAAATTGAGTTCATTAGTCTACTTTTTGAGAGTATTGAGATGAGTTTTAACAATGGAACAACTCATTGTAGCATACTTTGCAGTTCCAGGCTTTCGTATGACTTGAGCTTCAGGGTGCATCATATGGAAGGAACGAAGTGTTTTTATGTCAAAAGAAATAATTAGATGTCTGTCTGAAATTCCCAAAACGAGCTCTTTTGCAAGACTTTTTTTTTAAATAGGAAAAATATAGGAAAACTCTGAATTAAGCTAAAGCAGTATTGTCAGATTCTTGGAAAATTAGAATAGATGAACACCTTATATGAGGGTGACACTGCGAGAAAGTGTGTATTGAATTGAGTTCATTAGTCTACTTTTTGAGAGTATTGAGATGGGTTTTAACAATGGAACAACTCATTGTAGCATACTTTGCAGTTCCAGGCTTTCGTATGACTTGAGCTTCAGGGTGCATCATATGGAAGGAACGAAGTGTTTTTGTGTCAAAAGAAATAATTAGATGTCTGTCTGAAATTCCCAAAACGAGCTCTTTTGCAAGACGGTTTTTTTATATAGGAAAAATATAGGAAAACTCAATGTGAAATCAACGGACACTCAATTAAGCAAAAGCAGTATTGTCAGATTCTTGGAAATTAGAGTGGATGAACACCTTACATGAGGGTGACCCTGCGAGAAAGTGTGTACTAAATTGAGTTCATTAGTCTACTTTTTTAGAGTACTGAGATGAGTTTCAGCAATGGAACAACTCATTGTAGCATACTTTGCAAATCCACGCTTTCGTATGACTTGAGCTTCAGGGTGCATCATATGGAAGGAACGAAGTGTTTTTGTGTCTACAAAAATTGATTAGGTGTCTGGCTCAAATTCCCAAAACGAGCTCTTGCAAGACAGTTTTTTCATATAGGACAAAATAAAGGAAAACCTTATGTGAAATTGAATGTCACTGAATTGAGCAAAAGCAGTATTGCCAGATTCTTGGAAATTAGAGTGGATGAACACCTTATATGAGGGTGACCCTACGAGAAAGTGTATATTAAATTGAGTTTATTAGTCTACTTTTTTAGAGTATTGAGATGAGTTTTAACAATGGAACAACTCATTGTAGCATACTTTGCAGTTCCAGGCTTTCGTATGACTTGAGCTTCAGGGTGCATCATATGGGAAGAACGAAGTGTTTTTGTGTCGAAAGAAATAATAAGATGTCTGGCTGAAATTCCCAAAACGAGCTCTTGCAAGACGATTTTTTTACATGGGAAAAATATAGGAAAACTCAATGTGAAATTAAATGACGAGCTCTTGCAACACGAGTTTTTCAATATAGGAAAAAATATAGAAAAACCTAATGTGAAATTGAATGTCACTGAATTGAGTAAAAGCAGTATTGTCAGATTCTTGGAAATTAGAGTGGATGAACACCTTACATGAGGGTAACCCTGCGAGAAAGTGTATACTAAATTGAGTTCATTAGTCTACTTCTTTAGAGTATTGAAACGAGTTTTGACAATGGAACAACTCATTGTGGTATACTATGCAGTTCCAGGCTTTCGTATGACTTGAACTTCAGGGTGCATCATATGGAAGAACGAAGTGTTTTTGTGTCAAAAGAAATTAATCAGATGTCTGGCTGAAATTCCCAAAACGAGGTCTTGCAAGACGGTTTTTTTGAATAGGAAAAATATAGGAAAACTCAATGTGAAATTAAATGACCCTGAATTAAGCAAAAGCAGTATTGTCAGATTCTTGGAAAATTAGAATGGATGAACACCTTACATGAGGGTGACCCTGCGAGAAAGTGTGTACTAAATTGAGTTCATTAGTCTACTTTTTTAGATTATTGAAATGAGTTTCGACAATGGAACAACTCATTGTGGTATACTATGCAGTTCCAGGCTTTCGTATGACTTGAGATTCAGGGTGCATCATATGGAAAGAACGAAGTGTTTTTGTGTCAAAAGAAATGTAGTAGATGTCTGGCTGAAATTCCGAAAACGAGGTCTTGCAAGACGGTTTTTTTATATAAGAAAAAATATAGGAAAACTCAATATGAAATTAAATGACTCTGAATTAAGCAAAAGCAGTATTGTCAGTATACTATGCAGGTCCAGACTCTCGTATGACATTGAGCTTCATGGTGCATCATCTGGAAGGAATGACATGTTTCTGTGTCAAAAAAAAATAATAAGAAGTCTGGGTGAAATTCCCAAAACGAACTATTGCAAGACGCTTTTTTTGGTCTTTAAATATACATACGCTTACTTCTATGTCAAAAGTAAAAAACAATTTCATTGACCAGCACCATTACGAAAAATGTAAGAACAATTTTTTCACGCCAAATTTTAAATTCAGAATTGGAAGAAGATGACCTATTTATATAGGTCTGGAAATATAAAACCAAATCGGTGACGAAATCAAGAATCCTGAATCGTTACCAATTTAAAGATTGAGGCTAGGTAAATTTCTGGTTGATGAATGTCATTATAAAATTAATGAATTTTTTTTAGAGATATATTTTCAAGTAATAGTGCATTCGAGTATCTTCTACAGGCAATAGAAATGTATTATATATAATCCACTGAAAATTATGTAATTAACACTAATGAAATTAATGATTTGTTGAATTACTTCACTAATGCGACATGTCAGATGAATTCGGCTAATCTTGTGAATATTTTCATAAAGTTTAGAAATAGAAGTTTAAAACAAGTTTATAGAAATAAACAATCAGAAAATATCGAAAATATATTAATTTTTGAGGATAAACTTTTTGCTTTTATTTTCAAGCTTCAATAATTGTGGTCACGTGAAATTGAATAGAACAGTTTTTCTGCGTTTGCGACATTACAAGAATTTTTAGAAGACAAAAAGTATGCCGCTGGTAATGCAAATATACTAGTAATCATCAAGGGTCATTGAGAAATTTTGATTGATGAATTCAATTCGGAAGCAAGTGAAGATTTCACTTGCTGAACTTGTGAAGTTACTGAAGGAATAATAACTCAATGAATTACAAAATACCAGAAACTGCAACCTCCTGAATCGCATTCACCTGCATCGTTTTAGTGTTTTTGGTGTAAAAAGAAATTTCTTATACTTAACTTCCGGTTCTCGCATTGCACTATTTCGTGATTGTCTCAACTACTAATTTATGTGGTAAGAATTTTGTCTGTTGGTAATTGAAAACGATACAAGGAATAGCCAAATTCGTGAAAAAGATGCATACTCAGAAATCATATGAATACACAATTACAGAAATTTATCTTAATTTTTCCTATTTTTTAGGATCCTCATTTCTTCTTATGTAATTTCTTAACAATTTCGATGAAATATTCAGTTCGATTGTTACAGTTCCATTTTTTTTTATACTAACATAGTGATCCCTGTTGAGAAAAATAATATTAAAATGTTCCCTGGCCAAGAAAATGTTGTGAACCCCTGATTTAAACTCACTAGAAAGTGACTACTTTGCTCAACTTATCAAAGAGTTTACCATTCCTTCGTTATTCTTCTGTTGAACTGATGCTACATATTTTCAATTATTGAAGGACCCAATGGGATATATGTAGATATAAACCATTATTGAATGAAATGTCTAACCTGTTTCAATATAGCATAAAATACATCCAGAGGGGAATTTAGGTCGACGCCATGCGGGCCCTGTTGCGATGTCTGGACATCATCACTGTCACGTTGTTCGTCGAAAACATCGAGCTGCACGGCCAGTTCCGGTTCAGCTTCCGCACATTTCCTGGAAAAAATCCCGTTCAATTAAACATGGACAGTTCGAATTTTTCATAGAAATATCAGATAATGCTGTATTTGCATTGAAATAAAGAACTTTTTATGTTAAGAATTCCAAAAATATTATAATAATAATAATTTATTCTTTTGTAAAATTTGTAGTACAAAAACAATATTCTACTAATTATTTGATACTATAATTACTTGCAAAAACAATCACAATGCAGTAAACTGATATAATATCAAGCCGCAAATTTTGACTCTACGACATTTCTAAATTTTACATATTCCTTTACGAGATATTTGAGATAGAATAGGTACTTGAGGTAGAATATCTAAGTTAAGTTCGAATCACTCACTCAAGTTTAATTTTAGAATAAAAACTCTTCAACTTTTTTTTTTTAATTTAAAGAGAGAAAGATCCTTCAGATAAGGAGGTATCCGGTTGTAACAATGCATATGTTGTGCGAGAAAGATCGTGTATATGCAGAAGTGCGATGAACTGGTGGCGAAAGTAATCACTTAAATCTCAAATTTAACGTATGAACATCCGATCTGAAACCAATTTTCTCAAAAAAATAGGTTGGACTCTTATATATTATAATGGAGTGACATAGCACAGCTGAATGAAATGTACTTTTCTCCTCCATATCAACCATTTACATGAATTCAACATATGAATCACCGACTCATATTTCGTAATCTTCAATATGAAAATGAATCGCAAAATGTGTTGGTAAGCGCATAACTCAACAACCAAACCTGGACCAATTTTTCCAATTCTTTTATCAAAATGTTCGTTGAAGTCCAAGGATAGTTTTTACGGCGAGAGGAATTCGAATAATTGCCGATAAAACCCTAAACACAGCCCATTCCTTTTTTCCATATAAGCGTTTTCTTACTAAAAGTCAACAGCTGGACCGAATTCACTATTTTTTTTTTGTTGTATTTGTTGTCAGGGAAAAATTTTAAAAATTAGAATGAGTGCGTGTAAAATTAGAAAATTTAAGAATGCCTAATTAATAATATAAGTAAGAAATAATTATTAACTCTCAAAAAAAAGGTGTAGAAAAACTGAATATCTTATCACCCATTTCGGTTAGTTTAAAGCTATCACGACGAATATTAAAACTTCAATTTAATATAATTTTATTTTATAAATTTTGGTGAGTTCAAATAAACCAACATACACGTTACTAACATATCATGTTGTGTATTTGATTAAAAAGAAGAATACTTAGTTTCTTTAATTTACATTTGGAATTTCGTTTTTGAAGATGATAGCTATTAGATGTACAAACTTGAGTCGTAGAACTCGCAATGCAGCAAGTCAAAGATATAAAAGAGCAAGTCAAACTGACGAGCAACGAAAAGCTCGGAATGAAGTTGAACGAAATCGATGGAATCAAAATTAGCAATATAAAAAGGTTGCGTTTAACTCCTATCGACCTGCATTAAATGATAACGTTGAAATAGACTACAGTTCACCGCAAACCGTGCTAGTGCACCAATGAACGTTGTGTGTCAATATTGCAAGGCAAAGTTCAATTGTTATTGATAAGAAAATACTATCAGTGATGCGATAAAATATTACGCGAAGAGCCAATTCAAATAGACGCTATTGGTACAGCCACCAGAGCCACTTTATTCATTGGTTTTCGGGAATGGATTAAATTCTGAACATTTTTCGATGTATATCTAGCAAATATCTCATATAATTAATGATGAGATATATGGGACAAATACTTGATACGAAATTAGGAACATGCCGTTCAACTATAGAACGGACAACTTTCAATACATCAAACGTCATAATATAGGAAATTTTTGATAATTCGACTGATTTGAAATAACAGGAAGTATTGCAGTTCCTTCGTCAGTGAGTAAGTTCCTGGCCAAGACATATTGTAATATGAATAATAGAATATGTATTTCCGGCTTTTTGCAAAATATTCAGATAAAAATAAATGAGCGTAAAAAGTTCGCCGGGTCAGCTAGTTTCAAATAAATGTAATACAGGATCTCTGTACTCGTTGAATTCTAATCTTATCCACCTCCATCAGACATGGTGCGTACACAATGTCGTAATAATTAAAATGTCTCAATACCAATGTTAATAGTATCTTTAATTTTATACTGAGAGAGTGCCTGTGCAACAAATCATTTTCAAATTTCCATAGGATTTACGGATTTAAGATAAGACATGTAAATCTCAGATTTGTATATATAACGAGTCCAAGATTAGTAGCTACTTTTTTATAAGTGAGTTTCTCGTTATTCAACTCAACATGCAACCCTGCCTTCACCACCTCTCGATGTTTCCAAAACACCAGATGTTTGATTTTGCCTGGATTGAGTCCACTACAATATTCTTTCGGTATACAAAATTTAATCAGGTAAATGACTTTGCAGAAATACAATTTATTTCGTCACTAACCTCGATTTTTAGTAGGGGGAGTTGTTAAATTCCAGTTGTTCATTGAGTTCTTAACCGGTTTTATCGTATCTTAAAATATTTAATAGTGTTGTTATTCTGTAGGCATCTGAAGAAGTCGTTTGTAACGACGAAACGCGTCATGCTACATAGCCAATAAAGTGTAAATCATAAGTTCAAGTGTTCGAATTTAAGTTTATAATTAATCCTAAATTATTGTTTCTGTATACAATACCTTAAACTGGTGAATTAACACTGTCTGGTGGTGGATATTGTTGTTTATATACCTCCACAAATTGATATGGTAACGTGCGATTTATTCTTTGACTGTCTCTCAACTATCCAATCAGTACGTGATAAAAAAGTATTAATTTTTGGTGATTTTAATGCACCTCAGTTTGTAAATAATTCGCATTCGGATGGGAGATGTATAGCCATGAAATAATTTGCAGAAATGCTCAATTTCAATCAAGGCTAATTTTCCGCTAATGTACCAAATGATATTGAATATCTCTTGGAACAGTGTCTTCGGGTCAACTCAAAGTATCGATGAGACATGCAATAAGTTTTATGCAATATTAAATGATTTATTCTTACAAACTGTACATAATGAAATCAAGAGAAAAAGACGGTTTCCTTCTTGGTATAATTCAAATATATTGAACAACATATTGGGGAAAGAAAAATACCTGAATAACTTCAAGAGGTATGGTAATAACTGTCATTTAGCAAGGTACAAAAGTTTGAGAAAAACGTTAAGAATGATATTGACTTGGCGTATAAAAATTTTATTCAAACACCAGAAAATAATATCGTACAAGACCCTTCTTCTTTCTGGTCTTTCATTAACGAGAAAAAAGGTATCTCTAAAATTCTTAGTGAGATGAGAGATGGTGTGGGAACTTATCATAAACCAACATCCATAGCTAACGCCTTTGCTGAATATTTTAGTTCGGTATATGATACATCTTCGAACAATTCAGGTAATGTACACGATTCTGATGGTAATGTCGTGATATGTGTCAGTTCAATAACTCGAAATCAAATCATTATTGCCGCCAAGAAACTCTCCAATAAACTTACGTCTGGTCCTGATGAAATAACAAGTTTTATGGTGAAGAATTGTATTTATGCACTTTCAGATCCTTCTTCTTGTTCTTCTTCCAATGCATATTCACTAATTAATGTTTGCGACCACACGCTTCATTTCTGTCCTGTATCTGGCTGTATGTATTAGGCTTTCCACTGTTTGCAAGCCCGTCCATTGCCTTATGATACGTAGCCATGACATCTTCTTCCTTCCCATTCCTCTCCTTCCTTCAATCTTTCCCTCGATAATCAGTTGTAGGAGCTGGTATTTCGTATCTCGCATTATATGCCCCAGGTGTGCAGTTTTCCTTTTTTTGATCATCAGCAGCAGTTCACGTTGTTTGTTTACTATTCGTAGGACATTTTCGTTGGTCACTCGGGCTGTCCATGGGATTTTCAGTATTATAGGATATACCCACATCTCGAAGGCTTCTATTCTATTCATTGTGACTACCTTTAGTGTCCAGCTCTCCACACCGTACAACAACACCGACCAGATCTAACACCTCACAAATCTCACCTTCAGGTTAAGGCTAAAGTCCGCATTGGGAAGAATACGTTTGAGTTTCATGAATGTGTTCCGAGCATTTTCTATTCGACATTTTATTCCCAGATCAGATGTCCAGTCCTCAGTGAGCCATACTCCAAGGTATTTGAATTTATTCACGCGCTCAATTGATGATCCATCAGATGTTAACCCTGCTTTCTTGAAAGTGTCAGGTTGGCGAGTAATAACCATATACTTTGTTTTCTTGGCATTTATTTTAAGGCTCATACTCTCACTGTGTTGTCCCACTACATGGACAAGGTGTTGAAGGTCATTCATATTATCAGCCATCAAGACCGTGTCGTCCGCGTAGCGAATGTTATTAATCCATGTTTCATTGACTTTAATGCCCTTTTCAATGTTCTCAAGTGCCTCTTGGAAGATGTTCTCAGAATACAAATTGAACAGCAGAGGTGGGAGAACACATCCTTGCCGGACTCCTCTGCAGATTTCAACATTGTTGCTTTGTTCTCCATCGATCTCTATGTGGGCAGATTATTTTAGATAGAGATTTTTAATGCAGCGAATATCTTTGCCGTCTATGTCCACTTGTCTCAGAATTGTTAGTAATATATGGTGTTGAGCTCTGTCAAAGGCCTTCTCGAAGTCTATGAAGCATAGGCACACATCTTTCCGCTGATCGTAGCAGTTTTGTACCAGTACTTGTGTTGCTACTAACGCTTCCCGAGTTCCCAGGCCCTGTCTGAACCCGAATTGCGAGTCGCTGATGTTTTGCTCACACCTTCTGAATATTCTCTGATGAATTATTTTGCGGAACAGTTTTAAGGAGTGGCTCATAAGGCTGATAAGTCTGTGATCCTCGCACTTCCTAGCGTTATTCTTTTTTGGTAAAGATATGAAGGTAGATGACAACCATTGAGCGGGATATTCACCGGTTTCATATATTCTGTTGAAGATCTTGTGGAGAACTGTTACGCCCTTATCGTCAAGCAGTGTAATGAGCTCTGCAGTAATCTCATCGGGACCAGGCGCTTTGTTGTTTTTCAATGTGCGGATGGTCCTTTCTATTTCAGCTCTTGTTATTGAGGGTCCTGCTAGATCATCCTCCGTATCTTGGCCGAGAGTTCTTTCATCCGAGATTAGGTTTGTGATATAATTTTCCCAAAGTTTTTCTCGTGTACTGATGTCGCTTGCGATTTAGTTATTCTCATTTGTTATGGTAGCGAAGTTTCTTTTTCGGTATATTCCTACCGCTTCTTTTAGTTTCTTGTGCAAGTTGAAATCATCATGCAGGGTTTGTAGTCTTTCAATAACTTCGCATTCATGTTTTAACCATTCATTCTTCCATTCCTCAACCATTCATTAACCAGCTATTCTAATTTTTGTTCTTATTTGTTTTTGAATTTTTCGGTATTTCTCTTGGTTCCTCTGAGTTTTAAATTTCCTACGTTCGTCCATCAGTGAAAGAATTTCGTCAGTCATCCACGACTGCTTGTGTTCTCGTGTCTTATATCCTATTACTTCTTTAGCTATGTTCATTATGATATCTCGAGTATTTTCTCATATATTGGTTAGGTCTTCATCTGATTCTATTTCTCCACCTACTTTGTCCCTAAGCTTTTTTTCTTCAAGGGATTCATAGGCTATTTTCCTTTGTGGGGCTTTTTTGTTGTGTTTTGCCATTTTCACCCTAAGACTGGCCAAAAGCAAAACATGATTAGAAGGCACGTCCGCCCCTGGGTATGTGCAAGCTTTGGTGATAGATGTTCCAAAACGTCTGTTAATGAGGATGAAGTCTATCTGATTAAGCACTATGTTATGTGGTTTGTCTGCTGCAGACTTCCACGTGTACAGACGGCGAGGTGGTAAGCAAAACCAGGTATTAGTTACTTTCATATTTTTTTCTTGACAGAATTGTACCAGACGATCACCTCGGTCATTTCGCTCCCCCAGTCCAAAAGGTCCAACTAGGTCTTCAAATCTACCCCTGAATTAAAATCGCCCATTATTATATCGATTTCATGTTTTTTTGTGAGTTTGAGAAGTTCTTTTAACCCGTCATAGTATGTTTCGATAACCTCCTCTGTCGACTCTGAAGTAGGAGCATATGTTTGTATAACATTTAGGTTAACGGGTTTGGCGCTGAGTTTCAATAAAGCCAATCTATTGGAGTATGGGAAGAAGTCTATGGTGCTAGTGGCCATTTTATCTGTAACAAATATTCCTACTCCATTTCGGTGGTTCTTGTCTTGATTGCCTGAATAGTAGAAACGGCCTCCAGTGATTAATTATTATTATTAATTATTAATTATCTCCTTTCAGATCCATTAACACAGATATTTAATGTCATGGTAAGCATTTAATAGTGTTGGCGTTTACTTGATGTAAATCCATTATAATTGAGTATAAACTTAAATTCAAACACTTGAACTTATGATTTACACTTCATTGACTACATAGCATGACGCGTTTCGTCGTTAAAAAGGACTTCTTCAGATTCTTACAGAATTCTTACTTTTATTATATAATATTATTTATTATTATATAATAATATTATATAATATTATTCTGTAAGCATATAATAAGTTCAAGTGTTTGAATTTAAGTTTATATTCAATCATAATAAGCAAAACCACTTTTCCTAAAATATGGAAATCCGCCAAGATCGCACCTGTATTGAAAAAAGGTGATCCTTCTGTTGTAAACAAATACAGGCCAATATCCATCTTATCAAACTTTTCGAAATTGTAGTCTATAATGCTATATATCCAGCCGTGGGAAACAGCATCAAGATTGGGCAATATGGATTCATGTCATTGAGATCTTGTTCAAGCAATGTAATGCTGTTTTCTTAGAACGTTTCTGAAGCACTCGACTCCACCAGTCGAGTTGATGTGATTTACACAGATTTTCAGAAAGCTTTTGATAAAGTTGCTCATGCGCTCCTAGTACAGAAATTACGCAACAAATTTGGATTCTCTGATAGCCTCACCAATTTGAACAACATTTGAAAACTAAACTTCAGGTTCAGTAGCGGGGAGTTGTTATATTCTAGTTGTTCGTTGAGTGTGTAGTTCTTAGATCTTATAATATACTGTTTTGGTTTTTACCTTCATCAAGTGGATGAACACTGACAACTTCCCACTACCAAACCTAGTTCAGTAACGTTGAGTAATAGTATATAAATTAAATTGATTCAATTTTGCACTCGGTGCTCATCCTCTTGATGCAGGTATTGTATGTATATCTAATTGATATTGTACTGGACAATATATGAAACATTCTTGAAATTCTTGAATTTGTTCGATTTATTAATCGTTTAGCATGGAATTTCAACACGCATCTCCCACCTCAATCAACAACTCTTCATGTTTTATTTTTTCATTGACAACTTGAATTCATTAATTTCTCAATTATCAATTATCCCAATGTCTATTAAGTTCAGGAAAAAAGTATATCGAAGTACCAAGTACCTCCCTTTTGTACTTTTATTATTGTTCGAAGAAATACTTGTCTGTTCAGAGACATCTTTCATAGAAGATGCTTAACAAATTCTCTTCATTTGTTTAGGCTGTTTACTTTTCGGAACTTTTACTTATTTGTTTAGGATACCCTTCCTAAAAGATGTTCATTAAATTTTAAGCACCTTCTATTTTTTCAAGTGTTTGTATCTTTAACAGTTTTAATCTATACATATTTGTGCAGGAACAACTTTCATGAAGGATGTACATCATGCTTCCAGGATAACTCTGTTCTTTAATTGTCTGTATCCTCTGCAACTGTTCAAATTTATACTTATTTGGGCAGCGACATTCTTCATGAAAGATGTTCAACAGGAACACTTATTTCTTTGAGTAACAGTCATTTCTTAAAGTGCTTCCACCTTTCACAAATTTCCGAACTTATTCTGATTTATGGCTTTATATTTTACCTCCTCATAATATCTGGATTGAATTATGAATGTGTACTCTACGAAATCTCAAAATGATTTGGAATCACATCTCAAGTGATTAATACGCAATTTTCGTGTTCTTTTTCTTCGAATTTCCGGAGATTTGGTTTCATTTGAAGATTTTTCTGGTGGGCAATGAATTGTACATATATAATACTTTCTTTGCTACTCCCACTTTAGAATCAAAAGTAAATAAATAACGTAGTTCTCTTAGACTCAATTAATTTTTCTTCATGGATACCTTTCCATGATTTCTTCCTAAAGCTTTAGCAAATATTTTCCGTCTATTTTTCACTCCGTGGAATCTTCATATTAGACCACCTCATGAACAAATTTCAGAAATAGTAGTAAAAAACTAGGTAATAGAAATATGCGGAAAATTTTTTGTCTTTTCTAGTTTCACTCAGGACTCCAAAGAAATTACTCGTATTAGACAGCAATATATCTATTATGTATATAATAGATATATTGCTGTATGTTATGTAGATAATTATTATTGAAAACACTGAATAAACTTGCTTTTGAGGGAATAGTAAATGATTGGTTCAGATCTTACTTGAATTCGAGAACACCAGAAATGTAATTTAATGGCATGATGTCGAATAGCATGAATGGATGTAGTCGTACCACAAGGAACTGTTCTAGGTCCGATCTTGTTCTCCTTATAAATGAACGATATTGTTTCTCGTGATAAAAATGCTCTATATGTTCATTCGCTAATGATACTATTCTCCATATATGTGGAAAAGATATTGGAAACATGACGAGTGGATCAATCGATACCTTTCTGCAATTAATGAATGGTTATCGCACAAAAGCTTATCCCTAAATGTGCAAAAACCTAGCTTAATAGTTTTGGGTACAAGTAAGAACCCGAAGATCTATGAAAATGAGGTTTTAACTATGAGGATTAATAGTGAATTGGAAGAGTAGATGGAGTAAAATATTGAAGCATTACGTTAAATGAAAAATTAAGTTCCATGATAATGTTGATTTCATACCGTCTTAAATCTCTGAAAAAAATCAATTTTTTCGAAACATTCTGAAAAAATCTGACGACATATGTGGACAAGTGCATTTACATTCATTTAATACAAATACATTTGCATTCGTATTTGTATTTTTATTTGGATTTGTATTTGCATTTGCATTCGCATTCGTATTCGTATTCGTATTCGTATTCGTATTTGTATTTGTATTTGTGTTTGCATATGTATTTGTTTTCGAATTAGTATTTGATTTGAATATAAACTTAATTTCAAACAATTGAACTTATGATTTACACTTTATTGACATGTATTGACACTACATAGCATGACTCGTCACTGACGCATGACGCGTTTCGTCTGGAGTCAGAAGTCGTTTGTAATGACGAAACGCGTCATGTTATGTAGTCAATAAAGTGTAAATCATAAGTTCAAGTGTTTGAATTTAAGTTTATATCCAATTATAATGGATTTACTTCAAGTAAACACCAACACTATTAAATAGTAATTGATTTTGTATTTGTATTAAAATTTGTATTTGTATCGAAATTGGTATTTGTATTCGTATAGTAGCATGTCAAAATCAGTGATAGCCAATCGAAATGGATATTACATCGACCGCAATGCCCATCATTGAAGATACAATATAAAGTTATTAGCAAGAGGTTTGTAAAAATGAATACTATATGCTAGTAGTATATTAAACATTAATTGTGACAATATTTGCACAACAGTATTGATTCTCTTCCTCGCTTTGAAATTTCGTGTTCCTAGCAAAATTCTCGTACTACAAAATTATTCTATCTAGAGACTCTACGTACCAACTCCCTAATACAATTCCTCATTTGGTTTTTTGAATTGAGTGGCCAATAATTGTGACATATACTTTGACTCAATAGAAGTTATTATTAGACGTAATGTGAACAAAGGAAATGGACTAAAATGAATTGATTTAGATTGAGTTCTTCGTAATATTTTATTGAATGCTATTATTTAATCATTAGTTACTATTTTAGTTTTTTAGATGAGATTGAGCTCTTTGTTATATCTCTTTCATTTTAATTATTTAGTTATTATACAAGATCATGTTATTATTTTCTGTAATTGGGTATTATACCTGATGAGAGTAAAGAACTTATTATTATTATAAGCTATACCATAAAAGCTGAATCTACTTAAACTTTCGAAATTTCTGTTTTTTCTAACTAATAAATGATTCTAATGCCGAAGAAGACCTTTTTGATCAGTAAAAAACATTTTATATTGGTTAAATCTTGAGCGAGCTCCTGGAATTATTCCATATTTATAAATCGAGAAGAATATTTTAACTATTATCACATTTTTAATACCAGCAAAAATTACTCATCTAAGTGTATTAGCGAATAAACAATTTGAAAACTTTTTTTTTGATGAGTAAACGGTAAAATTAGATATAAATAGTATCAATCCAATATATTCTAAAATATAATAATCTTCAATTCACCCCTGACGCACTGTAAACATTGTTAGTATTACTCATAAATTAATAAAACTGTGCAGTTTCGTTTTGCGAAAATATGATGAATTTCAAGACACCTTAGTTTATTATTCAATATAAGCTTATTATCAGCGTGAAAATTTAGAAACTTACTTGTGGGAAGAAAAATGATGAAAGAACATCAACTAACATGAAAAAATTGCTTCAGATACTCATAGAAACACATATTCGTTCACTTTAAACCGCTGTATTTGTGCATGAGCTATACGTATTCTCAAGTAATGTAACTGGATAGAAAAACCTACTATCCAATAATAATCATCTCATTTTCATCGATTACAAATTAATTGTGATTCATCCTTCAAAACTGGTTTTTTGTTCACAGGAATACTGTTTATTGCGGTGGGAATATATGTATTTCTATGTACGTGATAGCTTTACGGTAATTACCTGTTTGCTAAATGGAATTTAGTATTTGTTGCTTATATTTCTTTATGAAGGTTAATTAATATTCATTCATTCAAATTCAATTTAGAACCATCCGTGATTGCACATTATGTATGTTGTTATGATTTTAATTTTGAAATTATGAGTCGATATTCAAATCAAAAATTTTAAATTTTGAGTTTCCTGAACTTTTTGATGAATGATTATAATAGAGTGGTCCTCCGCGAAATCCATCGATTCATATATGGAAAAGTATACCTGAATAAATCTGAAAATTAGGTAGTAAAATAACCTGGATGAGCGCCATCTAGCTGAAATATTTTCAAGATGGCGGCACTTCCGGTTATACCGGAAAAAGATCTGAATTTCCGTATTTTCAATAGAACGGTCTATATATTATTGAATTTTCATATTCCTCAGAAATTTCTAGATAAAGATTTTGACGTATTTTAAATTTAATGTTCAACATTACGCTTTCAGACCAAAACACAATTAACAATTTTTTCCATATAGAAGCCTTTATTATCTAATATGAGTTGGGTTCCTTGTGATCAAAAAAGAAGAATAAAAATTCAATGTGAGGAAATAAGAAATACTTAAGTCTAAAAATCACTAACTGAACAATTCTTTATTCGACTCGTTTCGTCTTTTACGGTATTATCAAGAATGATTCTATCATACATTCTTGATAATGACGTAAAAGGCGAAACTAGTCGAATAACGAATTGTTTAGTTATTGATTTTTAAGAAAGTATTTCTTATTACTCCTTATTTAAACATGAACTATCACAGAGTTGATTCATCGTCCATTGAATTCAATAAAAATTAAATTCAAAAAAACGTCGAAAGTTATTTTTTTAAATAAAAATCCCCTATTTTTATAATTCTATATCAAGCATTAAAAATAAGGTTTATTTTGTATAAGCTTATTTATTCTGAAAATTTGTAATTCCGAGATAATTGGCAAATAAACTTTTTCCCACTTATTTTGAGCTATGCTCCTATAGGTTCAGTTAATATGACGGCGTTAGAACAAACAAAACAATACGTCATTTACCATTTGAAACTTAAGGGATTTTTTCCACATACAATTGCATTAACAATTACTGAAAATACTTGAAGCGTATTGGTAATTTCAGTAAATGTTAATAACACGCCATGTGGCAAAAAATCTTTTTTGTTAATATTAACGCCGGGACGATTGAATTTTACAAATATGTACAATTTTGAGCTATTTAGTAAAATTAACACTTTAATTACTTGAAAAACGTAAGATGTTACATTGATAAACAAAAAAATAAAAATCGAAATATACCACTATAATCAACAACCAAATAAGTTAATCACTACATAGTATAAAGCAAAGTCGCTTTTTCTGTCCCTTTGTCCCTTTGTACGCTTTAATCTTTGAAACTACGCAACGGATTTTGATGTGGTTTTTTTAATAGATAGAGTGATTCAAGAGGAAGGTTTATATGTATAATAACATCCACTAAATAGTGGAGAAGTACTGTTATTTTTGAGGTTTCTAATGTGATGTCGTAAATAATTACATTTTTTCCGCTTACATTGCAAACGCAGGCTGAACCCTACGAGTTTTATCAAAATAATGTACTAAATACTGTACACATTGAAAAGGTCTACAGAAAAGTCCGTGATGGTATATGTCTATCTCTTATGGATAACCCACAATAACTTTTTTTTGTCATTTACTTTTTGCGACAAATAATGGCTAATTTTCGAAGCGATTTTAACCCATACAGCATTAATCCTTAACCAATTAAATACCTTGAATACATTGTTCATTTAATATAGATATATATGGCCCTTTACACCGTATGATTTAAGTGAATATTTTCGAAGATATTACAGATTTAAAAATTGCGGGGCGTAGCGTTTGCGGCGTGCGAAGCCCGGGCGGGTCGCTAGTATTTAATAAGACATTTACAATATTTTGAGAAAGTTGTAGAATATTCTTCAAATTATGTGGATAGATGCCTATTTATTGTTATTTTAAGATATATAATATATAATATAATTTATATATGTACCTGAATTACCTAGTGACAATTTTAGCCCATCAAACTGTATTTCATAGAGAAGTGGGGAAGGGGCTAGGCGGGTCTAGGTCTTTCTAGTATTATAAATTCATTATTAGACGATAAAAAATTGTCAAATTTCGCCAATTATTTTTATAAAAAAGATACAAACAAAAAATGTATCGAAAACAATTAATCCAATCAATTTAACAAATTTTAAAATAATAATATAACACTGAATCAATTAAAATTTCAAAAATAACAATTGGTAAATATGAAATCATCTTTCATATTGGTAAATCTCCCACCCACAGAAGGTGCAGCAGAACAACATTTTTACAGGGCATATTATCAACTTCAAACTTGGCTAGGTAACGAACCGACAGTAACAGATTGCGGATGGAAGCAACACCAACGTGGGATTATGCCCAAAATTTACAGAGAAGGAGTTAATTCCAGAAATATCAAAACTATTTGCTGTAGCTGTGAAACTGGATGTAACAGTTTAAAATGTAGCTACCGAAAACATGGCTTAAAATGCACAAATTTATGTTGAAAGTGTCATGGTTCTGAAAAATGCAAATGAAAAATGATGTGGAAGAAAAAACCTACGAGGAAGTTAGTGATTGGGATGAAATTGTGGATGAAGGACCAATTTAGGCTGAAAATAATATTGGATAAGAAGACGGTGATGGTCTTGAAGATTTCGAAGATCTACTAGAATCGGGAAGGTTCGTCGAATCTAACGATGAAGAAATGCCACCGAAGGGAAAAAAAATAAAGGATAAGTGATTAGGGTTCGAAATAAGAATTATAAATAAGAAGATTAACGCATTTTGAAATACTATTATGAATAATAAAAATCGGTATAAAGTATCTAAATTCAATAGTTCTATTTACATTTCTATTCATATATTATGAGATTTTCTATGACATAAATGTATTTACAATTTGATAAATCAACTTTTCAACTAAAAAAAAATTGCACCAATGAAAGTTTTCAATTGAAATGCCCCCTTTAAATCCTGTATTTCTGCAATCTTTTTGATTTATGAATTTGTAATTTTTTTGTTTATCAATGTAACATAGAATCTTACGTTTTTCAAGTAATCGAAGTGTTAGTTTTACTAAATAGCTCTAAATTGCTCATAGTGATTAAAAAAAAATTGGGTTTTGAGTTTTTTTCTTTTCTTTGCATTTTCTGAAAACATTCACCATAGTAATGTTTATATTTTTTCACAATATCAGAAAGTAGAGATCTCAACGAATAAAAAACTCCCCGACTTTGTTCAAAGACCTGATATTTTGAAATGAGAATTTTCTATGAAAAATTAGGGTGTTTTTCGATATTAACTCAAAATAAGGTGAAAAAATGAATATTTCGAATCAAAAAAATTACAGTGTCTTTAGGATATAAAAAAGTAAGTTTTCAACAACTTTCGTGAAAAAAAATTTTTTTTTGCATAAGATAAAAACGAAAAACCAAAATCTGGATTAATTGAGTTTTTCACATAAATTTTGAGGTTATGGGAATGAAGTGTGATTACATAAGTTGTAGATCTTTTTATTACCTACAACTTTGTCATAAAATGTTTTTCCATAGAACTTGTAGTTTTGCCGGAAACGAAGTACACCGTTTTCTACGTTTCTAAGTTTACGTTTCAAAAATTATCGACCCTGGTCTATTATTGGTTTCGTAGATAGATTATTAAAATTAACCTCATCATGTCTAAGACGTAAATCACTTAAAAAGTTTCGTATACTTATTTTGAAAAATAATTAAATATATAATTTGATATGGGAAATCAAATAAAACAGGATTCATAAATCTCATATTAGTTAATTATCTGAAAAATAGATCTGATGAAAATATTCGCAATCCCCTAATTGATATTCCAAAACTGAATAACAATATTGTGGAAATATCGGAACCTTATAATTTTATTACAGCGTATGCAGCACAAAGTCAAGGCAAACAATTATATACGAAACTAAAAAGCAAAACATCTCAAAAAAAAACTCATACATTTCATAATATGTCGTGCAGAAATTGTAATAAATATAAATATTACCTATAGGTCAAATATCACAAAATTGAGAAGAAAGAATTGAAGCTCTAGATATACAAAAACCCAAATAAAACCTCAAGACAACATGAAATAACTGAGAAAAAGGATATCAATTATAATAATATAACAATTTCAGCAACCGAAAAAAAAGAAAAATGAAAAGAACTTTTAGAAAAATTTTGGAGAACATAAAATGGAAGAATATATATAAAACATCTCAATTCAATCTATAACGATTCAATAAATATTTCCAATATCACTAATAGCTTAATATCAACAAAAATGGATATTAAAAGATCAACTTTGTGGACTAGTATATTGCAATTCAGCTATGTACCTACGAGTTCGAAAATAGTATATCGCTGATTTGACTCACTTGCCTTACCACGAGTTTTTCATATGTTTCCTCTCGAAGAAAAAGATTAAAACACTTCTGAAGAGAATGCTGAGCCATGAACACTCATATGAATATTAAAGAGACAATACAGCCAAGTGTATTGAAAAAAGAACAATTGACGCTTGAATTCATAGTGAATTTATAAAATTCATATATAAATATAAAGAAATGAATGATTCATTAGTTTTAACAACGATCTACAACGAAAAGTCAGCGAAAATAGGGGTTTTTCATAAAATCGCTCCTGTAATTGCTGAGAAATTGAAAACAAAGAAAAAGAATTCTGTAGTTCTCGTGCTATATTATCGCACTTGTGAATATTCAATATTGAAATAACTTCCTCACAATAATATTTTGGCAAATTTTCAAAAGAACATTACAGAGCTGGATATGTGAAACATGAACAATGCGATGTCTCCATTATGCTTCTGGAGATAAATGTTAGAGAATATTGGAATCGATGCCTACATCTATTGGAACCGTAAGACAGTTAACTGTTTCTTACTATAAGATTCCCAACAGTTATGCCATGTCCAACAAATGAAAGGCAATGATTTCAATTCCCACATACCATCTTATCGATCCTAAGACAGAAATATACAGTAAGTCGTATGAATATCGAATGCATAGATTAATGTACATCTCAGATCTTAGGGGTCAATGAAAAGTACATGAATACATCTAAATTGGAGGTTTCACACGTCTTTTTCATTTGTTGGACGTGACGTAACTGATTAATACCTTGTAGTACGAAACGGTTAACTGTCTTACGCTTCCAATAAATGTAGGCATGGATTTCAATATTTTGTTACATTTGTCCCTAGAAGGATAATGCAGATATCGCATTGTTCACGTTTTACATAGCCAGCTCTGCTATAATTTTCTTTTGAATAATTTGTAATCCCTTCATCCCCTAGTTTTTGACATTTACAGAAAGCCAACTTATTCAGACATATTAATACACAACTCATGTTTTCAGTCGCAAAAAATAAAAATGAGTGCCTTCAATTCATTAGTTCATAGATTACTTTTACTTCCGTTGTCTGCTTATAATTGTAAAAAAGAAGTTTGTATAATAAAAACAATTGCTATTAACAATGGTTACAAACCTTTCTTTATTGATGAACTAATCAAAAATAAACAGAGAAAGATACTATTATAAAGAATGTTTCCTATTAATTTAGAGAAACAACAAAAAATATTCTATTCAATTAATTATATACCTAACCTGAGCAATAAAATTTGGAAAAGATTAGATAAAAATAACGTGAATACAATTTGCACCAATAAAAAGAATTTGGGTTCATTGTCGGTAAATATCAGGACAAACTTGACTTATTTTGGAAAAGTGGCGTTTACAAAATATTTAGCAGTGGATGTGATTGTCAAACTGGACGTACTATACAAGAAAGAATCGATGAACATAGACGATCAATATTATTGAATAAATATAATAAGGGTTTTTCTGAACACTGCATTAATCTTGATATATATATATATATATATATATATATATATATATATATATATATATTCAGGGTGAGTCAAGGTGGACGCGATGGTCTCTTATTACGAAACAGTTAATTTTTAAAATGATACGACCACGCAGTCATGTGGAGATTCATTAAGGGTACATTCTAAAAATAATTTGATACAAACAGGGTGTTCCAGAAATGTTTGACATGCCAAAGTTATGTTTTTTCTTATGTAACTTATTATTGGAGTATTTGACTACGTTTTCGGGTTTAACGTAAAAAATTAGATATACTTTTTTGTCATATGTCATATACCTAACAATTGTAGTTTTTGAGTCATTTCGATTTTTCGGAAATTGGAGAGCCTAGAAAAGAGATAACTTCTCCGAAACAATTGACTTTAGCGAAGTGAAATTTTTTGTGTGAATAAAAGACCAATTACGGAAAGTAATCGCATTAATGTGAATGAATTCCCATTCACTTGAAGTTCTACAGAGTGTCCAAAATTTGATGTTCCTCTGCTAACATATTCAAACTACAATATCATGCTTATTTTGAAAATAAATTATTTTGGAAAGTACAGTGTGTCCCATTTAAAATGAGCATGATATTGTAGTTTGAATATGTAAGTAGAGGAACATCAAATTTTTGACACCCTGTAAAACTTTAAATGAATCATTAAAACTTTCCGTAATCGCTCTTTTATTCACACAAAAAATTCGCTAAAGTCAATTGTTTCGGAGGTGTTATCTATTTTTGTGGACTCGCTAATTTCCGAAAAATCGAAATATCTCAAAAACTATAATTGTTAGGTATATGCCATATTGAAGAAAGTATATCTTATTTTTTACGCAAAACCGAAAAACGTAGTCAAATACAGGCCATAATATACGTTCCATAAGAAAAAACATAACTTTGGTATGTCACACATTTCTGGAACATCCTGTATGTATCAAATTATTTTTGAATATACCCTTGATGAATCTCCCACATGACTGCGTGGTCGTATCATTTTAAAAATTAACCGTTTCGTAATAACAGACTATCACGTCTACCTTGACTCACCCTGTATATATATATATATATATATATATATATATATATATATATATATATATATATATATATATATATATATATATATATATATATATATATATATATATATATATATATATATATATATATATATATATATATATACATATATATCTAATATAGATTCATCTACAAAGTAAAATTTATTGTAGATAAATCTACAATAAATTTTTCAAATGTGCGGTTCAACTTTAAGACAATAATTCAATTCTTCTATCATTGAACACATTCGTATACGTTCCGTATGTATCTTATTGAATTATATTTAGCAGTTAATACTCAAACATTTACCACTTTTTCACACTAATATTCGAGAGGGTACGATATTCCAAAATATTACCCAGAATGTTGGATTAACAGCCTGTATACTAGACATCCTGGAAAGACAACCGTCATAAGTCATTTCATCAAAGAATTTACGTGACAAGAATAACCACCGCTGCATAATTCAGTTCGTTTTGAATGCAATATTGTCGCTGGGTTCAGGGTATAACGTTTATTTTGTAGACGTCTCTGACTCAAAATGAAAGAACACTCACCTCAGGTTATTGAGGACCGGAAGTAGATGACATCCTGAAAGAAAGAACCACATTGCATATTAATTTATTGAACAATATGTGATGAGCGTATAACAGGAAGACAAATTCCTGGTCTTAAGTGCGTAATGTTAAATGAAAATGGTATGAACAAAGTGCAACAGTCACTCCTTTGAAGGAGGAAGGACTTGAGAGGGCATTAAAGACAGTTCAGATGTGATATGAATCAATTAATTTTTCACTTCTTTTCATATTTTCTTTCTAATATGATTATTTCACTTATTTCAGAAAATCCTGCGTATTTTTTCGTTTAAATTTACTTTTAATTATATTTTAATAGAATAAAGCAATTGGCGGTTTTTGAAGAACAAATACGAAGAAATTATCGAATCCAGAATAAAGATTACGTAATGGATATCTAGTATGATTTTTGCATTAACTAACTATAACAAACTAATAGTTAGTTAATGTAGTTCGTATATAGTTTGTATATACGAACTATAGGATAAATCCAACAACAATCTACCTTGTATAGGTTAAAAATTAAGTAGCTTAACAAACAGAAAAGAAATAGATACAACTAAAAAGGATATTAGATACAGCGTGAGAATTTTAAAATTTGCTTGAAAATCAATCCATGTGAAATTTATTATGGATGTGGCCGATACTGAAGGAAAATAACACTAAAATTATATAGATTATTAATAAAATGATACTTCAACAAAGTTTAAATTTTTCTTATATAATAAAACAAATCTGAATCACGCACTTACTTCGAAGTACTACTTCTCTACAAGTTCCACTATAACATTGTTTCACTATTTTACTATTAATTGAAATTGAGGCAGATGTAAAACCGAAAAATTTTTGCACAAATATATTGGGTGAAGATTGCTCTGCTTTATTTGAGATAAACTTTTACTTAGTTTTGATTGCAAATTGTGATTTATCATATTCTTGTCTGATGATTCAACTGAAAGTTTTTCTATTTAAATAAAATTTTTAATAAATGGTGACTTACAATCTTGGGTCAGTCTTTTCCTTACAGAAACTATTTAATAAGGAGATATGGAATGAATAACTCCTACACTCTACGTAAACGATTAACAGTCCAGTGATTTATTTCATAATCTTCAATATTTTCTGGGAATATGGATAAGTAACAGTAGAAGTGAAATAAAATATTTCACACTGATACATTTCACATATATTCTTCGATATATGTGAAACATATATACGTTTGATGATAATATGGAGTCTTTATATTGCGAAGGCAGATAAAATACAGAAAATATATCATAAATATCCATTATCCAAGAAATTGAAATGATAATAATTCTGTACTTCTACAGAAATTTAACATTGAAAAAATACATCAAGTATGAAAAGAAAAATATGAAAGAACGTCATTTATATAAATGTGATTTCGAGATACAATACCTAAGTATTTCATTCATTTCAACATATAATATTATATATATATATATATATATATATATATATATATATATATATATATATATATATATATATATACATCTCACTATATTTAGATTCTCCATACAAAGTGCCGCATTTACTCATCCTCTATAAATAATAGGTATATCTTGAACTTTAACGAAGTATATTGAATTTCACAGTATTCGTTTCACTTATCACCTACAATCATTGATAAAAAAATTTCATAATTTTTTTCGATGTAACGCCTTTACGGCCTCTATTCAAAACACTACGCTTTTGTCGTCCGTGTGAATATTTGTAAGAACAGTTTCCAGCTTTCAGTCTTCCATTGTATATTCTTTAGTGGCATTGCAATATATATGTCTATATATATATATATATATATATATATATATATATATATATATATATATATATATATATATATATATATATATATATATATATATATATATATATATATATATATATATATACTAGAGATTTTTACAAAACTTTCAGAGAAAACTTGCGAGGATACCCACTCTTTGCTTCAAAAAATCCGATGGCGCGTTGGAAACTAACACAAAAAATAACTGCAAAATGTTAGCCGAATATTTCAGCACCCTTCTCAACTGCAATCCTCCCAAAGAAAAACTTAAGTTCGACTTTTCGGGGTTTACGCATTCAGACTCGCAAGCCCCTGATATGGAAGAGATTACAGCCATTATCAAGCAACTCAAAAACAACAAAGCAGCAGGAGAAAATGGGATTATTGCGGAACTCTGGAAACTGAACGATACTACTTTGACCCAAAAACTTCATCATTTAATATCAGAAATCTGGAGAACGGAACAGATACCAGAGGTTGGAAATGCGCGTTGATACATCCATTGCACAAAAAGGGGGACAAAATGGATATCAATAATTACAGGGGAATTTCCTTACTCCCGGTTGCGTACAAAATACTTTCTAAAGCACTCCTAAACAGAGTAGAACACCAAGCGGATCCACTAATTGGGGAATACCAAGCTGGATTCAGAAAAGTCCGATCATGTGCTGAGCAGATCTGGACTTTGAAGACGATATTACAGATGAGGAAATGTAGAAATACAGTGATCACATTCATTGACTTCAAGAAAGCATATGACTCGGTAGACCGCGAAACCCTTTTCGAAATCATGAAAGAATTTGGAATCGATCGAAAGACCCGAACAATTATAGAACAGACACTTACAGGTACAACTTCCAAGGTAAAATTTATGGGTGAAATATCAGATCCCTTTGAAATCAAAACCGGTGTGCGGCAGGGGAACGGACTTTCGCCAATTCTTTTCAATATTGTTTTAGAAAAGATCATAAGGGAATGGGAACTTCACGTGAAGGGCATACAAGTGGGCATCAAAAAAGAAAATAGAATAAATGTCAAATGTTTCGCCTTTGCAGACGATATTGCTATCATCACAGACAACAGAACTGAAGCCATTCGCGCCGTGGAAAAACTACATGAAATTGCGCAGAAAACCGGGTTACAAATTTCTTATGACAAAACCAAATACATGGAAAGAAAACCAAAAAATAAATCTTCTCTTATGACAAAACATGGTGAAATTCTGCAAATAGGCCACTTTAAATACCTAGGGGAATTTATACAGTCCTCAGGTTTAAACCGAATCGCTAATGAACAGAGAATTACCAAGCTCCAAAGGGCCTACAAACTAACATGGGCTCACTATAACAAAAAGTACATTTCGAGAGGCGCCAAATTGAGGCATTATAACACAACGGTTCTCCCAGAAGCAATCTACGCAGCTGAAACAATGGTTATTGGCGGCCATTCAAGAATTAGAGAAATAGAAAAACAAGAACGAAAAATTCTCAGAAAGATTTACGGGCCAATCAGTAGAAACGGTATTTGGATGAAAATACCTCAAAATGAACTGTATCAAAAGACAAATACGATAACGGAAGAAATCAGAAAACGACGAGCAAAGTTCTATGCACATGTCTACAGAATGAAACAGTCCAGAATACCGAAGAAACTACTCAATATAATTATGAATAGTAAATGCGGAACAGAGTGGCTAAAAGAGGTCCAAGAGGATCTACAACAGATCAATATAAAAAATCTCGAATTTCGCACTGAATGCCACTATAAAATCGCACATATAAAGTTCAAGCAAAAAGTAAATCGTCAACCTGGAGTAAAGTGGACTGATGAACGGAAGAAAGAGCATTCAGACAGGATGAAGCGTCTTTGGGAGGCAAAAAAGATGAAGCAAAATTCCTAATGATTGCGAATTCAAGTTCAGTCGCTCTCCTCATGGGGAACAATCGAAATAATAATAATAATATATATATATATATATATATATATATATATATATATATATATATATATATATATATATTTAGTTAGCAATATATATATATATATATATTGCTAACTAAAGCAGACAGGAAGTAAGTTTGAAAATGATAACTTCCTCTTCAGGGGAGATCTTTCTCTGTATGAATTTGAGTGGGTCTTTTTTGACTCAATAATAATGAATCTTTATTTTTCTACAGGTAAAAACACCCAGTTACAGAAAATATTTCTATATATATATAGAATATTAACGACTAATAATATATTAGAACCATAATAATAATGAAAAATGTTTGATGCGGGGGAAAACTCAAACAGAAGTGAATCTTGTTGGTATAGCGCGTAATTGAACGTGCTTCGACCTTATTGGCTCTCCTCAGAATGGCGTAGCCAAGTTGTACGAACCTGTAGATTTAAAAACAAGAAAAATAGAGATTCCTCTGAAGGAAGTCGGCACATTTCAGGCTAACGCGTCTATACTTTCCGGATTGGGAGTTTCACGAAAACACTTCGCCTTTGAGGCGATTATTTATCCTTCATGGATGTTCTCCACTGAGAATTTGAATAATAACTATATGAATGATGTTTAATACGGGCAAAAACTCAAACATAAGTGGAAATTGTCGGTATAGTCCGCAATTGTAAGCAGCCGCTGACATATGGTTCTCTTCAAAACGGCGCATCCAAGTTCAAGTTGCACGGAACTGGAGGTAGAGAAACAAGAAAAATAGACATTGCTTCATAGGAAGTCGACACGTTTCAGGCCACTTCGTTTGTGTTTTTCGGATTGGGAGATTTGACAAAACCACTCCGCTTCAACAGTCACCTCAAGGGCGACAAGGTGATGACTCAAAGTTTTCCTGTTTTATATGTTTTAACAAAAGAGATGAACAAGAACATTTGTGGAGAAAAAAATTGGACCTTGATAGCAAATATGGAGCCTGGAAAGCAAAACATTTGTGTGCAGTCCTCGACTACCTACCAAACTGTAAATATATTAGAAAAAAAATTTCTACAAAATTTATCATAAATTATCTACATAATTTATGAAATTATGAAAACGAACCATCAATTTCGAGAGTGAATATTAAGTGCGCTTCGATCGCTTTGAAAACATTTGTGTAGAGAGAAATTGAGAGCTCTCTCTGAGACTTACTTTATTTGAAATATTCCGTATTTCGATTGATAGTTTCAGTATTCACTAGTATGAATGATTTGTTAATATTGGAAATATATATATATATATATATATATATATATATATATATATATATATATATATATATATATATATATATATATATATATATATATAGTAAATACTGAGACTCTCAATCGAAATATCGAAATATCGAAATATTTCAAATAAAATTCTCAGGGAGCTGTCTACACAATTGTTGTCAACGAGAACGAACCCATCACTTTCAAGAGTGAATATTGAGAGCGTTTCGAAAAGTTCATCGATCTTCTTGAATGATGATAGGATACAATTGTTTCATCTTTCAAAACGAACATAGGTCCTATACCAAATTGAGGACAATTTTACCGAGTGAAAAATTCACTTAGGCTCCCTCTATCGGAGAAAGGACTTATAAACTCTCCCTGACGTTCAAGATTCCTACTCATGACAACAAGAAAGAGAGTAGAAGGCTTTGCAGATATTTCATTCGAGCACTACAGAGAATTTTCCGCAATGTGTACGAATGATCCCATGCCTAAACGCTCCAGATCACGCCCTAGCGGGCAAAAGTGTAGCTAGTTTCAAAATTCACAAAGTCAATCAATACTAGTAAATACTGAGACTCTCAATCGAAATATCGAAATATTTCAAATAATTCTCAGGGAGCTGTCTACACAATAAGTAAATTGTCTAATTCAGCCTAAGTGAATTATTCACTCGGTAAAATTGTCCTTAATTTGGTATAGGACCTATGTTCGTTTTGAAAGTCATCGATTCTTGATTGATTGATTAAATATGGACTGATGATTCATAATAATGATGAAACAATTGTATCCTATTATCATTCAACAAGATCGATGAACTTTTCGAAACGCTCTCAATATTCACTCTTGAAAGTGATGGGTTCGTTCTCGTTGACAACAATTGTGTAGACAGCTCCCTGAGAATTTTATTTGAAATATTTCGATATTTAGATTAAGAGTCTCAGTATTTACTAGTATTGAATGACTTTGTGAATTTTGAAACTATATATATATATATATATATATATATATATATATATATATATATATATATATATATATATATATATATATATATATATATATATATATGAACAATATTTGATGCGGAAGAAAATTAAAATGAAATTGAAGATTATCGGCATATTCCGCAGATTGGTAGCAGCCGTTCACACGTGTTTCGAGGTTATTGGCTCTCTTCAGAACGACGTAGCCAAGTTCTAGTTCTAGGAACCTGGAGGTGAAAAACACAAGAAGAAAAACTGAGAAAAACAGACAACCCCTGAAGGAAGTCGCAACATTTTAGGCTACGCATTTGTTCTTTCCAGATTGGGAAATTTGGAAATTGCTTTGCCCGTGAGGTGACTATTTATCCTTCAAAGGACGCTCTTAGCCGAGACGTTGAGAAATATATAAATAATATTTGATGCGGAAGAACATTAAAATGAAATTGAAGATTATCGGCATATCACGCACATTGGTAGCAGCCGTTGACACGTGTTTCGAGCTTATTGGCTCTCCTCAGAACAGCGTAGCCAAGTTCTAATTCGATTTCATTATATATATACATATATATATATATATATATATATATATATATATATATATATATATATATATATATATATATATATATATATATATATATATATATATATATATATATATATATATATATATATATATATATATATATATATATATATATATATATATATATATATATATATATATATATATATATATATATATATATATATATATATATATATATATAAAGAGGAAAACTTGGATCACTATGGGACTTGTAAATTCAATCACAAGAAGAAACGAATTATTTAGAATATACAGACAGGACCAAAATAACATACAATTGAAAAGAGAATATATAACATATAGAAATAGACTTCATAATCTTTTGAAAATAGCGAAAGAAGAGTATTTTAAAAAAAAAATCGACAACTACGGTTCTGACAGCGGAGCACTTTGGAAAACCGTTGAAACTGTTAACGAAAATTATTACAGAAGAACAGGAATAAGCCAGGTTATAGGCTCTGCTGGAGATTTGGTTACAGAAAAAGCTGATATTGTTGAAGAGTTTAATGACTTCTTTTCTTCTGTCGGAAAAAATCTTGCAGAGGGTATTCGTAAACCTGTAAGAACAAAAATAAAGAGAATGTCTGTGAGGGACTCGCTTTTTCTTGCACTGACAACTCAGCATGAAGTCAGTGAAATGATCAAATCATTGAAAACCAATAAAACTCCAGGAACAGACGGAATACGATCAGAAACTTTGAAAGAAATATCACAAGAAATATCGCCTCCTCTAACATACTTAATAAACAAAATAATGGTATCGGGTGAGGTGTAAAAGTAGGTATCATAAAACCTTTATATAAGAGTGGCGACAAAAACGTATTATCGAATTACCGACCCATCACGCTAATAAGCTCACTAACAAAAATTTTCGAAAAAGTGTTAAAGAAGCGACTGATAGAATATTTGGAAAAGCACCATTTGATTTCTCCGAGACAGTTTGGCTTCCGAAAAAAATTTTCAACACAGGACGCAGCCGTGTTCTTGACGTCCAAAATATATCGAAGCCTTGAAAAGGAAAAAAAATCGATGGCTGTATTCTTAGACCTTGCGAAGGCCTTCGATACAGTTCATCATAGGCAGTTGTTTGCAGGTGTTGTGGGATATTGGTTTGAGGGGAATTGTGGGCGATTTAATGACAAGTTACCTGAAAGGTAGGGAGCAGTATGTGAAAATTGATTCAACTTGTGGTAGAAGAATATTGTAGAGTATGGTGTCCCGCAGGGTACGGTGTTGGGTCCTGTTTTGTTTATTATATACATGAATTGTATACTTAATGTTGACTCAGCAGGTGAGATATCAAGTTTTGCAGATGACACTGTAATCTTTTACGAAGATGAAACATGGGAAAATTTGAAGGGGAAGGTGGAAACAGATTTGGGCCATTTGATTGACGCATTCAGTAGTATGTTTTTGACAGTTAATTTCAATAAAACGTGTTTTTTGGCCTTCAGCTGTCTTGCATCTAATGTCCCCAAATATGATAAATTGAGAATTTTTAAAGATGATACAGTTATAGAAATCTTAATGAAGGATCAAGTAAAGTATTTTGGTATTATAATTGACAGACATATGAGATGGAATTCTCATATAAGTGGCATGGTGTCTGGCTTGAGGGGACTATTGCAAAATTTTAGATTTCTAAGACAAGTTCTAGACCTAAAAAGACTGAAAGTAATTTATTATGCTTTGGTTGAAAGTAGATTGACATATGGGAATTTGTTATGGGGATCAGCTGCCAAATGTCATATAATAAAATTAGAGAGATTCCAAAAACGAGTACTAAAATTAATGCTTAGTAGGACTAGGGATTATCCATCGGATAAACTATATCGGGAGGCAGATGTTTTGGATATTAGACAGCTCTTTTTTTTGAAGTGTGTAATCGTAAAATATGAGGAACGGCTGAAATTAAATTATATTGAACACGACTATCATACCAGAAGTGTTACTCAGCAGAAAACTAGAACAGCCTTTTGCTCCACTACTGTGGGGCGCCGATCTCTCGAATATCTGGGAAATAGATTATTTAATTTTCTACCACATGAAATAAGAAATCTGAAAACTAGGAAAAAATTCGTAGTTAGAACGAAAACGTTTCTCATGGAGCGATCTAGAAATCTCATCGGCTCCTTGATGGAATGAGTGGTTGGAAGCGCTCTGTCTGGGGTGTTGACTTTGGGTTTGTTTTCTGAATGAATGATGTTACTTTGAATT